>FIZU01045302.1:0-60632 GCA_900064475.1 Pseudococcus longispinus
GGGGGGGGGGGGGGGGTAGTCTGGAATTCGTGAAAAAAAATTCGAAAAAAAAGTCGAGAAAAAGTCGAGAATTTCAGTTTTGGAAATCTGGTAGACACCCAGGTTTTTATCTCCCTTAATTCATTTTTGAGGTTATTTTGACTGAAACCCTCAATGGGTATTGTGTTGGGAGGGGTGAGGGGAAGGGGCTCAATTTTTTCGAAATTTCCATGTGATGTATGGAAGTGTATTTTTTGGCCCCTGAATTCCTTTTTGAAATGTCTCAATAAAAATCGCGTAAAAAATATCAAAATTGAGAAAATTTGATCTAAAATGTGCAAATATTTGCAAAAATTCTTCGAAATAGGTATCTTAAAAAAAGAAGAAAAACTATCGATTTTTTATAAAAATTGATTAAAAGAAACGTAAAAAATGTCGAAAAATTGATCTAAAATATGCAAAATGCTATAAAAGTAGTCAAAAATGTTGTAAAAATGACGAAGAAATCTTCAAAACATCCAAAAATATTGTAAAAGCTGGTGAAAATTTCGTAAAAATCATTGAAAACTTCACATTTTTCAAAACATTTTGATCACCATTTCAATAGTTTTTCTGTATTTTAGGACAACTTTCACCAACATTTGAACAATTTTTTATAAAATTTCAAGAATTTTCGAATTTTATCAAATGATTATAACGATGTAAGTTTTTATGGCATTTTTAAATTCTTTTTTGAACAGTTTTTGCAACGTTTAAAATAATTAAAATATGATTTTAATCAGTCTTTATATACTTCAAACCCATTTTCAAATAATTTCAACGATTTTTGTAATACATTTTGTGAATTTTTAAAACAATTTTAACGATATTTCTGTAAATTTTCCGACATTCTGAATATTTCTTCAATTACCTACATAGTATGTAGATTTTCTTCATGATTAGAACCATTTTAGAAACGTTTCAAATTTTTAAGCTTTTTTTTTTGATGAGAAAGTATTTTTTTTAAATTATTAAGCAATTAACGGTTTAAGGTCACTTGAAATTATATCTAGTTTTTAAAATAATGCTCTATCATAAAAGCTTAGGTCATATACTCACTTAAAGCCACGATTTTTGTTCCTAATCATGTATGATTTTTTTCATGGGTTCCTCGCTTGCGGAATTACATGATTTGCTACGTAAATTCAATCCTCTAATTTAACATACTCGCACTCGTAGTTTCATTTGCAATGTTAAACTTATCCACGTGCGACTTTTCATTCGTGCTTTATTAGAAGCTGTTGGTAAAAAGTTTCGTCATATCCATAAAATCTAACAACGAGATTACAATTGACGTAGGCTTATTGAGGGCAGCATCGATGTAATTGCATTCGATTACTCTGGAAAAACACATAACTATAAAGAAAAACAATAAAAATTAATGAAAAGCGGGAAATTTTATCCGAATGGAAGTCGAACGAGTGGTTCCTAAAAATGTTGATTGAGTAATTGAAAGGTACGGTAAGTTGCGGCGGATTGGCGTTATAAGATGCGGTTCGAATTTAGTTGTGCGCAGTAAAGGATCGTTCGTTTTGTATGGCTGCGAGTAATGTTAGCTTATTTTTCGAAATTTTGGATTAGTATGGATGAAAATTTACAGAATTTATCAATAAAATCAGTTTTAATTAATTTTTTACCTATAGGTAGGTTTTGAATAGATAGGTAAATAGGTACGTAGATTTGAAATATGTAAATAGTTGTACAGAATTTTAAAATAATTGAAAATTGGAGAGCTGCACTGTGCAAGGGAGCAAGATAAGTTGATATTTAAGAAACCCTATACAATGATTTAACATTTCTTGTTACTTAGCTGTTTTCACCGAAAGGGATAACGACCACAGAGTGTTGATTGTTAAACGTTAACCTCAAAGCCAATTTCTACGTTGAACGAATTTAAGTTGATCTATTGGGAGAGATAAATTAACATGCCCACGGTGTGTTCGTAAATTCAATCGAAATGTCTCGTTTTCCAACACCGGGATTAAATCTTTAACCCTTGTTGCGGCCGACTAATTACTTAATTTTGGAAAAAATGATAATCAAGATACAACGTATAGGTATAAAAATTAGTTCAGATGTAGATATGTTTAATAAGCGATGGCAACTTGGGATACCTACGTCTTAGATGTTGATAATTAATCTATATAGATATAGGTAGGTACATGAAAAAGAAGAGTCATCGTTTGTACGAGCCCAGACCAGGAATCGCGTGTTAATGTTCGAAGCGTATTATCAAACAATAAAAAATTTACATCTATTCTTAAACAAATTCGTATAATAATACGCACCTGCTCTAAATATAGAATGATAACTAGAACTGATTATAAGTAGGTTATAGCTAACACGAATTTGAATTATTGAAACTGGTTTCTCTTATATGTGCTAAACGAATGATGACAGATCATAGGTGGTTTTATTTTTCTACTAAGTATCTATCGAATTTTCGGATACTTCGCGTGTCTCATTTTCAAGCCAATAACACCTGTCAATATTTTTACAGGGCGTATATTATACAAGGTGATTTTAAACTATTATGGTAATTAGCATCAGCGAGTATGGCCAATTTACACGTTTATTGGAATTTTAATGCACATACGGTATGAAAATTTCTAGACATAATATACTTACTTAGATACAGATAGATAGGTTTTTATTTAGAAAAATTATTTCACCAATTTATCTGGTTATTACAAAGTATATTTAATTCAACGGTTGCGCCTTATTACAACAACTCGAATGGTAAAGTTTTTTCTTGAATAAATTACCATATTCATTAGTGGCATCTTGTTTTGAATTGCTGGCATCGGTCAATTTTAATAATTACCGCAATAGCACGCGAATGACTTTTTTTCCGAATCATATTCAGTAGCAGTTATGGATATTTGGCCAGTTCTCAACGTAAATCAAAAAATTGTCCTATTCGTACCTAAATCTAGGTGGATATTGTATGAAATAAGGAAGAATATAACGTTACGCGCAGTTCAATGAAATAATTTGAAAATGAATTTGGTTAATTTCTTATTTTCTTCTGGCTGTTTTTTTATTAAGTCATCAACTAAACGAATGTTTCATTTGGTGTATAGTCGACCAAGCATATGCAAGTCTATTTATATTTTCAAATTAGACGGGTAGATTTTTTTTATAAGAATAATTTTGAATTTTGAATTTTTTATGCATATTAGTGAAAAGTACGTATCTAGCTATTTATGAATGCGAAATTGCACAAATTATTTTCATTATTCGCACAAATAATATGTATCTACTTTGTTGTATGACCGATGTTGAGGTATAATATGGGTTAATATGGAATAAGTTACGTAGGTACTAGGTATCTATGTAATATATTATACGTACTTTTCATTTCCTTCATGTAAATCGCGAATCGTTCTGTCTCAATTTGAGGTTATTTCGACCTTACAGGTGTATTTTTTTAATGTGACCTGACCTGACGTAATAAAAATTCAGACTTGTTGCCTCGAGGAAAGGGCAAATAGTGTTTTACCTCATTAGTTTGTCACCAATTAATGATATTTTTACGATGGGTTTTCAGTCGTGAAAGATACCTAGAAATTCGTATCAAGAGAATTTAATTGTTTTTGAAGAATATATTCGGTGGTGTGAGTATGAGTACTCCTACCAGAGTTTTTTTTAGCCTTAAGCTCCCCCATACCAACAAAAAATTGAAAAATAAACGAATTGGAAAATTTATTTTAGAAAAGAAACGCATCTTGGGTCTTTTAGATAAATATTTAAGTTGTGTTTGCTAAGACTTTTTACTATTTTGCTGTTTTCAAAATTAATTAATTTAATTTAAATGTGATTTTAAAAAAATTGAAAGAATAATCTCAGTAGTTAGCACGAAAAAAATAGAGTCAACTTCTTTTTATGAACTAAAGTTGACATGTGGTTCTTCTTTCAGTATGAACCAAATGAAAATTTTGGAGAAGAGAGTGTCATCGAAAATTTTCCTTAGGGGGTGAGTAGACATGAGTTTTAGGAATGGAAATACCCCTATTTTTGCACATGAAAGAGTAGAGGTCAGGGTGGGATTAGGGGGGGGGGAGATTGATAAATAGAACGGAAAGAAAAAATTCAAATTTTATTGACACGAGTTCGCATTCAGTGATGGCTAAAATGTTGTAGAAAATGTTGAAATTTCAGCTTTCGGATTTTTTTGACAAAATTTTCACCCTGGCTTTGCTCGGACTCAATAATATCTTTATTTCAATAAAATAATGAATATTTAAAAAAAAATTGTTCACTCTTTCACACCAAATCCTCCCCCCCCCCTCCCGATTATCGACTGCCCGAATACGCTACTGTTTACAAGGGAACGTTGTCAACTCGTCTGTCACCTCCGATCGAACTGAAATTTGGCTCACTTAAAGAGCATGTCACCTAGACCTCATAACCAAATTTTGAGCTGACGAAGTTTATTTTTGGATTTTTGGCGAATTTTTCAAAATAGCGAAAATAGCACATTGATATATCAATTTTTTACAAATATGGTAAATTTTGATATAAAATCCTGAAACTCGGTATGTATACTAAAGACGACCCCCCGAGTCAAATTCGACCATTTTTGAAGCGATCTGAATCCTCCAGCAAAAGTTGACCTTTCTCCAGCATTTTGTAATCGCTCCAGAAAGCACTGTAATCAACTTCGGCAGCTAAAAATTTAATCCTGACATTAGGATGATATTATTAGTCAATTAGCACGGTTGAATCGAAAATCTGAGGTGACGAGGTGACACATGCATTTCTTACGGCTCAAAAATTTCGTGTGTAAAAAAAATTCTAAACAAATACATATGTCAACTCGTCCCCTCGGATTTTCGATTCAACCCTGCCAATCGGCTAATAATATCACTCTAACGCTAGGATTAAATTTTTAGCTGCCGAAGTTGATCACAGCGCTTTCTGGAGCGATTCCAAAATGTTGGAGAAAAGTCAACTTTTGCTGGAGGCTTCAGATTGCTCGCTTGTGAGTAATAATTTAGCATGTGCTTTTCTAAAGAAGAAGTATCAAAATTTTGCTGCGTATGTACCTACGTATGAGTAACCATTTTACACTAATTATGGTTTCTATAATTGCTCTGCAGAAAGATCGTTTTCTAAAATGAAACTGGTAAAAAATCAGGGCCTCTACCGGTTCTGAGTTCCAGGTAACCTAAATCCTTAATGCGGCCCTGATAGTAGGAGTATGTTTGGTATCATTTTCCATATAATACGACCATCCTGAACTTGAATCCGTCGATAGTTTTCCGATTGAAAGTAGAAAAGTGGCACAGTGGTAAAATTTGTGTCGTATAGCCATTTATAAATACGCGAAATTGCACAATTTTTTTTCATTATTCGCACAAATTATGTGTATACTTTGTTGTATGTGCGATGTTGAGGACGTTGAGGTATAATATGGGTTGATACGTATACGTATGTAATACGATGTTGAGGTATAATAGGGTAATACGTATACGTATCGTAAGTAATATATTATACGTACTTTCCATTTCCTTCGTGCAAATCGCGAACTGTCCTGCCTCAATTTGAGATTATTTTGACCTTACCGGTGTCGTATTTTTTTAATGAGACCTGACCTGACATAATAAAAATTCAGACTTGTTGCCTCGAAGAAAGGACAAATAGTTGGTGTTTTACTTCATTACTTTGTCACCAAGAAATCACACTTAGTTTCTAGATAGGAAGTAGGGAATTTTTGCAATTGTCTAATTTGTTCAGCGTGAAATGTCCAATTTTTGCTTAAATTGGCTTTAAATCGCGGTTTTTCATTTCCTAACCCTTATACCTTTAATCGATTGGAGTATAAAACCTCTTTGTAACCTAATGTAAGCCTCCTGAACTCAAATTCGAAGTTACTTTCCGTGTAGCAAGTAAAGAATTCTCACAATTATCGAATGTTCATAATGTATAGTGACCGATTTGTGCTTCAATTGACAAAATTTTTCATTTTCAGAACAGCTCTATCCCCCTTCAAGGTAGAAAACAATTTATAGAATAAAAAATGATGGATTTTCAACGTCCCGCAACTTTTGTTTGAAACTTTTTTTCGTATCATTAATTTAGCAATTTTTTTCATTCGGGTGCCCCCAAAAAATTAAGTTACAGTAAAAAATCACAATACGACAAAAAGCTTGAAACAAAAGTTATGGAGTATAAAAAAATTAACATTTTTTGTTCTACAATTTTTTTCCTATTTTGCAGTGGCGATAAGTAATTTTTCTTAGAAGATAAGAATTTATGCAAATTTTTACGAAACTTGGCCTTTTCTGCGACACAAATTCCACGATTATGTCACTTTTCTACTTTCAATCGGGAAACGAATGACGGATTCGAGTTTTGGAGGGTCGTATTATGTGGAAATGATACCTAACATACCCCTCCCCCTTCATGTGCAGAAATAGGGATGTTTTCAATCCCAAAACTCCCTCCTGTTCTCCCCCTAAGGAAAATTTTGGATGGCTACCTTCTCCAAAATTTTTATTTGGTTGATAATAAAATAAAAACCACATTTAAATTCGTTTTCAAAAAACTGTGTAAATTTTATTCACTCTACATCAGTTTGCTTATAATAAATTTTCTGAATAAAAAAATACTAATTTGATTTAATTTTTGAAAAAAAAATTCTGACTGATGAATTTTCCATCATTTGAAAAAATTCTTCACCTTGCCAAATCTTTTTCTCTATCTTCCATACATTCGCTTTCTTTCACTGCAACGAACTAAGTAGCTACGAAGAATGATTACAACCAATGAAAGAGAAGATAATATTGAGCACGTGCTATGCCGCTTGACTTACTTGTTTTTGACACGCAGCTGGCTTGTAGTTCTTAACAAACATGTTACCGCAAGTATTCAATCGGCAGTTTGCCCGCGAAGGCGAAGCGTGCGGTAAATTAATGTTACGACATTTGGTAAAATTTCATTCTTGTTGCGACGAATCGAGCTTATTTATCGAAAGTAGCTTTCAATTGTTGACGCTTATGAATATATTGGAAAAGATAAACCTATCAGTGAGACGACATATCAACACTTGATACCAATTTTAAACTTGTATCGTACAATTGGTTGATTTTATGTAGGTATTTAAAAAGAATGTAGCACGAAAAGAATCAAAAAAGTAATAGATGTTGCTTAATTTTAAATGGTGAGACGATGTAAGTTATAAATCTGTTATCACCATCTTTGATAGAATTTTTCTTCATTGTGTAATAATGAATATTTTCAAAAATTATTTCTTTTTCAATATTTAAGGCTTATGGTTGACTCGAGGAACTTAAATATTCGAGATTCGAAGGGGCTAAAGTTGATCACGAGTTGTCTCTTCGTTTTTTTATTTAATTTTTTTAATAATCATAACTCGTAAAATTCAAATTTCAACCATTCAAGTGTGATCTATTCGTTATAAATGGTCTGACAACTTGATATCTTTCGGAATAAAAATGGAATTGTGATTGCAATTATACTAATTGGTTCAATTTATTTGACGAAGGAAAAAAAAGAGAGAAAAATTAATCGACCGATATTATAACTCGCTCGTGTTTTATTATAAAATATTCAAAAAGAAGCGAATTTCGACGAGTAAAAAAACAAGCGATCTTGTTCGGTCGTAATTTCAAAAAAAAAATTTCCCTCCAATTTATTTATTAACACATCAGAATACGAAGTACGCGACTAGTTATACGGTCGATGTTGGTAAAACGTGAATATTAAGCGAGTAAGTGTATTTCGTGTGCGATGTTATGCACGAATGACCGCAGAAATTGATAAAATTAAAAGATAAACATCTGTTTTGGAATAACAAAAGTCTTCCGAAAGAATTTGAAACGACGGTGACGGTGACGGTGATCGGTAAGTAGTTCGATTACTGTTTGTAGGAGGTTACCGCGCGCCCAAGGTATACAGGTGCAAATAGGTAATACGAACTAATAAGGGATACCGACACCGGACTACCAAAAAATTCATGCTACCTGGTTAATTTATTAGGTTGAAAAAGAGCTCGTGTTTATGCATAGGTATACCTAACATTTGATCCTTTTACATACAATTCAATAAGTTTTTTTTTATCTGTTTAAAAAATCATATACGTAGACCTGCGCCTATTCGTAGGTAGTAGGTACATAGGTAACACCTAATGTATTTTTTATTTTGTGGGTACGGAAGCAAATAAAGGGTTCTTCAAGTTTTCGTGTGTACTTAAAATTGATAATTTTTGTATAAATAAAAAGTACTGGGTGTCTAATGTGAACTGCGAGGATGTCAACTCTCAAGATTTGGATTCAACTCAGTACCACCTTTACCACCACAAAAAAACGTTAGATGAACGCGTTCCTTGTCTTCAAAATTGAACGGATAGATGTCCTTTCAGGCCCATATCTGGCGTTAGGGTAACCAATGTGATGCCTATTGTTGGGTCGAGGCCAGAGGCGAAACTGGATATTATTCATATGGAGGGAAAAGAGGGGGGGAGCAAAATTGGAAAAATTTCAAAACAACTTTTATTGAGATACCTAAACAGCTACAAAATTGAAATTTCAAAAAATGAAAAAGGGTAAAAACAAATCAACAATGCAATCAGTGAAGCAGCCAGCATTTCTTTCAAGGAGGATGGTATCTAAACGAAAAAAAACTGATTAAATATAAAATTGAAAAAAATCATTATTTTGTCAAAAGAAACAAATTTTTACAAAAAAAGACATTTTAAAGCTGAAATTTCATCATTTTTTCCAACATTTCAGTTGTCAAGAATAGCTAATTTAGGCATATATTTATTTTATTGTGCTCGAAATTTCGTGAGGGGCCAATCTCTCGTTGCCTGGGGGAGGGGAGTAAGCCCATCCTAGCCTCTTCTGGTTCCGCCTATGGTCAAAGGTCTGTTTAGGTTGGAAAAATTTGTGAAATTTTCCTCCTTTCATTACATTCCAACTCTGAATTTAATTTTTTTTTGCTTTTTGAAAAAAAATTTTTAAAAATGGGCAAAATAAATAGATTTACTCTTCCAGCGGACGTATTGGTGCATGAATAATATCTTTTCATAATTCATAAGTTTTCAAAAGTCTAACAAAAAGTCCCTGGCATTTCCATAATACTCATGAAACTATAAAATATAGGATTTGCTTTTGCTCATCGAATTTTTCAAGCCCATAAAGTCGTAATATTTGAAATTTTCTTGAAATTTTTCAGGTCCAAAAAGTCATTTCAAGTTTGAAAAATTTTCCAAGTTCAAAAAAAGTCAGACAAAATATCTAAAAGTCATTGTAACGAATTTTCGTAAGTGAATTTCGTAATGAAATTTTTTTGAAGAATTTTCGAAATCCAATTCCAAGTACAAAAATTGTTGATAGAAATCTGAAAATTTTTCTAAATTTAAAAAAGCCTGACAAAATGTCTAAAAGTCAGTCTCAGGTAAAAAGTTGCCTGACAAAATGTCTGATTTGAACTTTCTTGAATTTTTTTTAGTCCATAAAGCTGAAATTTCCCAAGCCCAAAAAAGCCTGCAAAAATGTCGGAAAGTCAGCGTAATATTTGAAATTTTCCAAATCCAAGAAGTCTCCCTGACCAAATATCACAAATTTACTCTGAATTCTGAAATTTCCTTAATTCAAAAAGTTTGAATTATTTGTCTGACAATAAATTTTCAAATTCCATAAAAGTCTGACAAAATGTCTAAAAAACAATTTTCCAACTTCAAAAAATCGAAATTTTTGTCTGACGAAGTACCTAAAATTCGACAATATCCCTGAAATTTTTCAAGTTCAAAAAGGTAGTAAAAATCTGAAAATTTTTCCAAGTCCAAAAAAGTCTGCCAAAATGTTCAAGAGTCATCGTCAAGGAATGTCGTGACGGAATTTATGGACACGAAAAATGACCAAAATTTTCAGATTAACCTCCAGGTATAAGTTATATCCGTGTTTTTCCAACATTTCAATCGTCAAGGGGGGCTGATTTAGGCATAAATTTATTTTCTGATACTCAAAATTTCGCTAAAGAGACTAATCTGTCGTCAGTGGAGGAGGGCTAAGCTTCCCTTAGTCTCCCTAGTTCCCCCTATGGTCAAAATTTTCATAATCGTTTAAAAATTGTTGACATTGGTCAAAAATTTCAAGCATATCAGTGCAAATGTTGTAAAAATTGTCAAAAAATCAAAAAAAATTACTGAAAATGTGAAAAAATTATTGAAATTGTCCTGACAATCGATAATAACGTCGTAGAAATTTCCAAAAAAATCATGAAATTCGTTGAAAAGCTCGTAAAAATTGCTAGAATTTTCATAACATTTCCCAAAATTTTCATGATTTTTCATCCTTTCTGCGTTATTTTCGCCGATTTTTATGCGAATTTATGAATATTTCAACGTTTTTTAGGTTATTTCAATCACTTTTGCAACATTTTCCAACAATTTTTTGAAATATTTTTGCAATTTTTTAAGATTTTTGACCCGGTTTTGCTTTGGTTGGAAAAATTTGTGAATTTTTCTCCTTTTACTACATTCCAAAATCAAACTCTTGATTTGATTTCTTTTGCTTTTTGAACAAGAGTTTAAAATTAATTTCGCTCTCGATTCGCTCAGATAACAATTTTTGTTTAATTTTCATGTATTTTAGAAGGTTCTATGAAAAATCATGTCATTTCTTTGATTTTTGGACCTCTTTTTTTAATTTTATGTTTCCCCTCTTTAGAGAAATTTTGGCTAACATACCTTTTAGAACTCTTCAATCATATTTGTATTATACTATTTGAATGTCCTGGTGACAATTCCTTACGCTCTGGCTGAAAAATCCTAAATATTTAAGATCAAAATATCTTTTCAATTGAGGGATTGAATAGCACCTCGAAAACTGAAAAAATACCCTTTTGAAGGTGTTTCGCCAATTTCAAAATGAAAGAAGCATTTTAAGTAATACTTGAAATATTTGAATTTGAAAATTGCAGAATTTTCACAAATTCAACTTAAAATGTTACTTAAGCCCCTAATTTTGACGTTGGGCAAAAAAAATCATTCTGAAAAAATTTGTTCAATTTCCAAAAAACTTTTCATTTTCACGATAATTTTTTGTATTTCTGGCAAATTGGCCAAAAAAATCATCTAAAAGGATTTATTTATTTCATAATTGAAATCAGATCTGTTTTGATTAAAATTTTTTTGAAAAAGGATTTGTTCCTTCGATTTGAAGATAGGTAATTATGGTTAAATCTATCAGCGGCTCTGTATACCTCTATTTTGACATTTCGTTGAAAAAATTTACCCATTTCGAAGCAGTATACACAAATTCGTAGCCTATTCATTGCTTTAGAAAAAAAAACGTCTAGAATTTCAATACCCATGCACAAAAAAAAACCTAATTAAAAAGCAAGCTAGCGTAATCCGTTTTCGATAAACCTGTAGAATCTACGCGACGGTGTGTTGGAATAATGAGCCAGATAATGATAATGAATTCCTATTAAACATCGCCAATTGGTGTTGACCGATCATGCATAAGACAACCTGGTTTGACGCGTGCTACAGTCTTTCGGCATGCGTTCTTTCTTGCCGCAGTAAAAGAGAGGGAAAAAGTGGAAAAAATAGTTTGGTTTCGGACACGCCAACAACCGACAACAAAGCATAGCAAACGTTGCACCGGCTAAACTAAACATGGAGCCTACACCTTCTAATTATCAATTATAAATTCATTTTATTGTCGTTAATTATTTCGTGCTGCGTCATAAATTAAACCATTCGGTGCTATTATTTGGAAAAAGATGCTACATTATTAATATTTATATCTCGGCTATTAAATATTAATACTTACCTGCCTTATTTTATAAAACAATTGAAAGCGTTTAATTAATTTCGGTGTGCTGGTACGAAGGCACCTACTATCATACGTAGAAAAATGTTTAATCGCGTTTGAATTCGTTATTGGGTAAATTTTACATTTAAATAAACTGTCAAAATTTGACCGTTTATGTAAACTTTGTATGCTTTTTCAAGGATCATGATTTTTATTTGGAATTTGAGCATATTTTGGTGACGCGTGTATTAATGTGTAGTCGCGTATATACGTATTGCTTTAAATTGTGTTTGATTATAATACGATGCATTAATCAGCATAAACTCAGCTTTTTATTTGTAATAAGCTTCTAATTCTGGGAAATTGGTTTATTGATTTAATGACGGAAAATTTCTAAACCAAATCTACATTTAATAATGATGATTGGTTGGCGGTAATTAGATTTTATTTTTTTGTTTTGTATATACCTGAAGGGTTACCTCCCATGTACGTATGAATGATATTCGTAATGAGCATCGTATCTTGCGGTATATAAAATTGCATTAATTCGCTATATATCGGCCGTTGAATCAATTACTTTTCGATGCACGGTCGATTTGAAATGTAACATGTGTTGTAGAAGTCCTGCTGTGCCTGCGGAAATCGAATACTATTTCCTTTTTGGAAAAGAATTGTTTCACAGACTGACAGGTTCGTTCAATTTCTGTACGTACGATGGAAAATTATAATTCAACGAAATTCGTATACGCTATAACGGAATCTTTAAATAATATATCTTTTTTCTTATAATAATTTAAACCACGAATATAATTAAATTTAAATTACGCTCTTCTATCGTCAAATTGAAGATGTACCTAGCACCAATGTACTCGCGGATATTATAATGCAGTTAGGAATATAGGTCTGAATCGAAAATTTACCTACATTATTACTCTCGTATACAAAGATATTGAAATAAAATTGACAACTACATAATTAGTTCATTTGCGTCCAAGAATATATGAGAATGTACGAGTATCACGATGAGGTGAAAAATACTCGAATACGTTAATGGAAGAATTAGTAATTTAACGCTGTGTTAAAAGTTGCCTGCTGCAGTTCGTTCGTACTTCTTATATAATCCTATAGACTAGGTAAGATAGACCTGCAAAAGTTACCACGAGGTTTTAAGAAACCCTGAATAAATACATAATATCGATTTCTTTTTTTGTGTGAGCGAATGCAAATTATGAGAAGTTTTAAATTGAATTTTACTCATCGTGCAAATTTATTACGTATTTGGTTGGAAAAGCGTGAGCCTGTGTTGGTGGTTGTCGTAATAAGGTGGGTTCGTTTGTGATAGTGGAATGGTTAGAATGTTAGTAGGTTTTTAGGTATATTTTGGCGCGAGGAAAATTACAAAGTTGGAAGAGAGAAATTCGTCAATGAGGGTGTTGAATTTTGATTAAGTATCCGGTTGTAAAATTTTTTTAGGGTAAATTTTCGCCATTTGGAAAATTAATATTTATGTATTTCGTCATCGAACATTTTTTTGAGAGGTGAACGAAGTTTAAATACTTGATAAATGCGCGAATTGATATTTGAATATAAAATTGAGAAATACGATGTTCGAAAAAATTTGATATAAATCAAGTTTAATGAGCTAAATCGATAAACTACTCGTAAAATATTTTTACGATGATTTACATATAATTATCTACAAGGTAGATTAAAAAATCTCACCATTCTGCTATAAATGGAAAAAGTACAAATAGTTATATTGAAAACCTTTAATTTCCACATTTTCATCTGTTCGAGTTCATTTTTCGGTTTTTAATTATTTTTTGAAACTCATGAGCGATGTTCAATTGCTTTATATGAGCAAAATGACATAAGTTACAAAATTTTTGAAATCTGACCTTTTCTTAGTGTAAAAATCGTGGATTTCTATATCCTGGGAGGAAAACGGGGTAAAAAAAATTGTTTTTTGAAGATTTAGGTATGACCCTCCCCTGGAAAAAATCCAAAAAAATTCTAAGTCGACAGAACCGACCCGAACCGAACCGAACCGAACCGAACCGAACCCGAAAACCCCAGGTTGTTACGTCAAACCCGGAATGGAACAAACCCCGAACTCGAAACCCGAACCCTGAACCCAGAACATATGGGTTCGGACCACCATCCCTGCTTACTCGTATAAATCGGTTTGGTCAATAAATCATCAGAAATGACTGCTGGGCTAGCTACATCCATCTTGAGCAAAGATTGAAATATTTTCTCTGCCAATTTCTTGATATCCCTTGAAACATTGCCTAATACCCATACATAAAATTGTTGTGAGCCATTTTCTGCTTTAACTTTAGCAAACGACAAACTGCAGATTCCCTTTACCCAATTTTTAAAGATGTCTCCTCAAAGTTCAGTCATTTGAACCAGATTGTGCCTTATGAGAGTTCAAGAAATATTTTTAAAAGAAACTATTAATGTTGAATATGATGCCTTCATAAGTGACACTGGTCCAGAAATCGTTACAGTCCTCAAGACATCATACCTGATCGACAGAATGAACAAGATGTTACATTAGAAAGACACGGGATTAATTATAAGTATGCATAGGTCCATAAGTCCTATACCTTACACCCTTCATGTATCTTGGATCACAAAATGCCTCAAAACATATCGAAGCATTAATTCTTTTTGGGCTCAATGTCAGAAAATGCCAATTGCGTACAGCAAGACGAGATACGACCTTAATTTAACTTGCGTAGTTTACGGTTCAATAATAACGAACAAGTTTCATTGTTTCAAATTGCCAGCGGAGAGCAGTCGTTACGAACCGAACCAGGCCGGAAATAAATGTTATCGTTTCGATGTAAATTGAACCGGAAACTAAACAGACTATAGAATCCAATTGTTTTTTCTCCCTATTGATCGTAGTTAAAAGATAGCACTGGCAATTTTGATGACAGAGCTCCTACGCATTTATCAATCGAAACCGGTGTATACGAGGTTCGTTGCCACATCGATGGACGGACGTTCTACGGAAATCCAAAAATTAACGTTTCGGTTTCCTGTTCTTCCAATATTCCTGCTTAAATAAAAAAAAAACGAAAACGAAATCGTCGAAGATATTCTTTCGATGTGATTGACATCGTCGGTCCGTCTGTGTACGTATTTATACCTTGTAATTCCAGCATTTATCGCCATTACTTATGTACCTATACTTGCACAATTGTTGGATGGATACAGTCGCATGCGAAGCCGAAAGGTTCATGGCAGAGGCGTTGTTGGTGTTTGCAGGTGCATCACTTTTAATGTGACGATTGTTTTCATGCGTTGCACTGTTTTTATGTCTGAAGCTTTAGAATGCCAGTTCGTCGTTGGGATCGAATCCACCTTCACATTGAACTTGGTTGGCAACCTTGGTTTATGTATTCATTTCTTACGTACGAGTAGATGAAGGGTTGGTTTTAATATTTTTCCGTTGTGGGCAATAAAATGTAATGAATAATGATGCATGTTGCCATGGTTGAAAAAACATAAAATATCGAAAACATCTTCCTTTTAGCATATGCTTTTGCGATGACCAAACCTACAAAAAAGACACAAAGTGTCACGCTGACTTTTAGACATTTTGTCAGAGTTTTTTAGACTTGGAAAAATTTTCAGATTTCAAAGGATTCCTTGGACTTGGAAAATTTCGGAAAAATTTAGATTGTTTCATAATTTGGCTTTAAGACATTTTATGAGGCATAGTAACATTGTGTCCGATTGTTTGAACTTATAATTAGATAAAGTAAGACATTATGTTAGACTGGAATGTGCACTTCAGTTTGACATAGCAGAAAAAGCAAAAGCATATCCTATCTTTTATACTTTCACTAGTTGGCTGGCCCGCTTCGCGGCCCATCACCCTAGCTGTTGTTTATAAAAGTTTGCGTAAAAGTCTTTTCATAATTTTCATGAAGGTTGACAACATGTCTGAAAGTAATCATGAATTTTAGGGAAAATATCATCGTGCGGACATCCCACCACTTTAAACCTCCCACCGTTTCAAACCTCCCATCACTTCGATCTCCTAATTCCTCGAATCCCCTACTCCCTTGGAACCTCCTGCCAATTTGAATTTCCCATGGCTTCAAACTTCCCACCTCCTCAAATCTCCTACTGGTTTGAACCTTCTATTGCTTCAAATCTTCCACGCTTCAAACCACCCATCACATCCAACCTCCTACTACTTCAACCTACTACTGCTTTGAACCTCCCACCGTTTCAAATCCCTCACCTCCTCGAATCTTCTATCACTCTTAAACCGCTCACCAGTGATAATTTTATTGTAATTGCTTATCTGTCGGTGATTAGAGTGGTTCGTCAGTTGATTGGACACTGTGACTCATAGTGACTCACAGTATTTAATCCTATAGAAATCGAAGGTATGTGAATGTGAAAGAGGAGAGTATTCCGACGCATGCGCACTACGTTTTCATATTTTTCGTGGTTGGTTTCAAAAAAATCCAACTTTTTACCATAAGCTTGCAGTCCATGTAATATATATGGTCTTAGGATTTTATTAATATGGATGGGTTGTGTGGAAATGGAAATGACTAGGGGTTCAGGGGGGGGGGTATTCAGTTTTGAGCAAAAATCAAAACAAATTGCGAATAGAATTTGCTTAGTCTTTTCCCAACCTTTTCTGCAGGTTATTTCTGATGATTTTTCTAAAAATTCTGTAAATATAATCTCCTTCATCGAACCAGGCTTCTAGGTCTGTGGATAGAATTTTAATTTGTCAGAGTAAATAATTTTTCTTTGTCCTGGAATTTGTTTGGCCTACACAATTGTTATCATTTTCTGATTAAAGAACCGAAATGATTGTCGGTATGGGCAGTTGCCCACATTGCCTACCAGGTAAAACTGTCCCTATCGTTGATGTCTGATGTATTTGTATGTATTGAAAGTTCCCTACATCAATTCAGAGGATACTGGAAACCTATTTTGGAATTGGAAGGTTTCAGGAGGTGGGACCCAAACATTACACCTGTTTCAGCGTATGACAGTCTAGCTTCAATCGCATCAATAGTGGCTGCACAATTTGAGTCAAGAAGGGTGTGCTATGTACATAATTCATTAGATATTGTTTTACATTTTCGCACGATTTACTGCAGAAATCAAACTTAGCACATCCTAGTTCTATGACGTATAAAACCATAGAAAGAAAAAAAATCGTATTGTTCGGTCTGGGTTAACCGTTCAACCTTTAGTGTTTTAATTATGCGGTATTATAACGAGTATAATTTTTAATTGCTGTATTTAAGCGTAACTTTAACAATTATCATTAATTGGTGAATTGTTGCAGGTATTTATAGGCGAGTAATAATATTTTCCTCCGTTCATTTAACTCGTCTAGGTAGCCATTAATAAGGTAAAAAAAATTAAATCTCGCAATTTACCTATATCGCATGCGTCAAATGCTATATCTATTCTATATAGTCTACGAGTACTTGAAATGATATAGTCTTACCTCGCCCGTACCCTTACACACGTAGACGTATGTTTAATTCGACCACGTCTATTTCCCATCGGTTCAATGGTATATTCGAATAGTTGGTATACTGGGAAGCCATCGACATTATTAATAAACTTATATTTTCTCATGAATTGCTTAATTATAAATTAGCGCTTTATTAATTAATGACTTTCTTCACTCGACCGATAAAGAAGAACTTTAAACGAACGGAAAATATGGAGAGCCATTCGCCGGTATATTGTGGTAATTACTAGCAATATGTTCTGTGAAGCCTGTCGACGCCATTTTTGTATACAGCTTCGGTGACCAACCATCCATGATTAACATGTTTCGAACGCGAATTCCATTTCATCAGAATTTTATCAGCTTTTACGACCGAATCTACGTGAATTCAATGTCATACCTATAAAATAAATCATTGTATCGATCCAGCGGCACAATAACGGAAGCCAGAGCTGTAATCATGCTTCTGTTGCGCGTCGATCTTCGCGCCCAATGAATCGCCATCAATGTCGAAACCGCAAAAAGAATAAAAAGACAATAGAAAATTATACTTAAATCGCCAAATTCCGAATTTTTTCGCGTACACAAATACCAGCGTATATTTTGGAGGGCAGCCAACGTTTCAACGACAATATATACCCAGTTATATACCTTCAAGTAAAACACATGACGTGTATCTAACTTCGTGAGACCGCAAATTAGCGAGACATTTCATTTTTAAATCAAACTTACGCGTGTACACTTTCAACGATGCGATGCCTTCTTTAAAAAAAAATAATAACAGGCAAAAAAAAAACGTGAATAAATTATTAAAAACAATGTTATTAGCGCAATTTGGCGCAATGTGTTACCTACGCCTCCTATGACAGGTGCGTATTGTAATAAGGACATTCCGCACTTGATGTTCTATTATAAAATTACCTATACAAAGGGTTTTCGTAAGCACGTGCTTCTTACATTTTATCAAAATTAATATGAACCTGAACCGGTAACCTGCCAGAGTTGCGCATTTACAATATTTTTTAGCATGATTTTATAAAAACCTACGAAATTATAAGGGCGGAATAAAGACGAGGTAATTGGTATTTTCGCGTAGATTTTTTTCTTCGTATGTAATTACGAAAGGCTACAATGTTACTTACGGATCGATTGGGTACTTACCTGATGGAAGGTTTATTTCTATAGTTGGCGAATTTTCAGAAATTTGTAAACAGGAGTAAAAATGCAAAATAAACCTTCCAATTGAAGTGATATCCGTCAGGGCCTATAAGGGAAAAAAACATACCTCGGATTTTGACCAAATCCAAGGGGGTGGTTTATTTTGAGCTGAAGATGCACCATACAGACCCCTAGCTCAAAGGGAAATAGAGCTAGTGGTGCCTAAAGTGGGGTCAATTTTGAAAAAAAAACACGGTTTTTGCCACTTTTGAGTCGTGCCAATTGATTGGTACTTCGGTCACCCCTTGAAAAAGTGCAATTTGAGTTTCTACACCTTCCTATAGGTCATTGACCTCGAAATTGGATTCCTCTACTCGGTACCAAAACCAGACCTAAAGGGCTCCTATTGTTGCAGAAAAATTATTTGAATAAAAAAATGTAATTTTTTTTATTGCAGTCTTGCCAACTTTTGATTTTTGCAAAAATAGGTTTTTACCATGAAAAATTACAAAAATTGTGATTTCTTATAAAAATCGGAAGTTGGCAAGATTGCAATGAACGAAATAATTTTTCTCCTAAATATTTAGAACGTTAGGTATCTACTTACCTGAAATAATCACAGAAATCAAAAAAATATCTACCTATTACAAATTATAAAAAATCTGGAAAAATTTTGGAAGCAACGAAATAATTGATAAAATATCAGTGAAATTGTACAAAATGTCTCAAAACTTAATGCAAGTGTCAAAAATTATTCAATCCTTTTGAGCCCAGGAAATATCTGATGGATTAAATTTAAAAATGTTCATTGTATTGTGTAGACTGGAGTCAAGTTAGTGCACGAGATCATTTTCACCGCTGTGAAAATTAAAATTTCACTCAGAAAATAGGATCAAATTGAAATTATTTGCTTTCATTTTCTTTTGTAAGATGTGCTATACAAATTGAAAACAGATTGCACTCAATTACTCACCCTTAAAATTTAAAAAAGAAAGGAATGTAGGGCAAAGATTCCAATTTCATCCTCTCCAATTTTTTTAAGATTGCAAATTTTTCAAAAAGTTGAGATTTTTACATTGTAATTCAGATATTTTAGGGCCTCAAAATGAAGAACAAATCGAAGAGATTGTAAGAAAATTTTCGATTTACAGTAAAAATTTGCAGCACAGGAACCTGCTTTCAAAGTTTTTCATTTTTCACTCTTTCAATGATAATTTTGGAAAAAATGATGTTAATATTGTATTCGCATGAGAATGTGTGAAATTCTGTCAAATTCTACCTTGTACATTTTTTAGAGGATATTTTTGAGGAGATATTTTCATTCACTGCTTTTTTAAACAGGAATAGATAATGAAATATCTGTACGATTGGTTCTACATTTTGAAAAAATTTTACACCTCGAGTCATCATTCTCTCGAAATTTTTAACTTTGATTCTTGTGTTGAGATCAAAATAAGGGTGAACATTTTTCATTCGTTGCTTGCAAGGGAATTTTAGAGTGTATAGTGGAACGAAAAATTTCCACCCTTACTTTTATTTTAGCAAAGAAATCGTCCTTTTTCAAAAAAACATTGGTTATCTAATCTTGAAAGCTGATCAAACCGAAAATCCTCTCATATACTCTTAATTTTGTTTGTTATTTTACAAAAGTATAAAAATGTTTAATTTTGAGTCATTTGGGACCTTGAAATATTTGAATTACAAACTGAAAATTTCAACTTGAAAAAAAAATTACAGTGGATAATGAAAAAAATTGGAAGGGAAAGGTAATTTTGATTCGATCCTATTTCCCTGTGTAAAATTTTAATTTTCATTGGAGAAAATGAACTTGTGCACTAACTTGACTTTTCAATCCTCAGATTTCTCCTGACAATAAAAGTTGAAATGAAAAAAATTGATAAAAAATTTCAAGATTTTTATTCGTGTAAGTTACTTTCTTGGAATTACGTGAAAATCAATTAAATATAATTCACCATTAATAATGTGATATAGAATATCGCCAAATTTTATTTAAATAACGTGAAAATTGTTCAAATTCTCAAAAAGTCATTCGTTTTCAGTACGAAAATCATCAGAAAATTGTGTTCAAGTTTTAAAAAAATAAATATACAACAAATCATGATAATATTGTAAAAAATTTCAAAATTCAAAGGGTATAGTCGGCTGAGCATGATGATTTGGCCCTCGACACCGATTTCGGTGAAATTTATGCCAAAAAGTTCAACCATGATGAGAAAAATGACAAGTTCAGAGATGTTAAGTAAGGAAACGTTGCTAAGTAGTGAAAATCAGAAATTTTTCTAGCTATTTTTTCGATTAAAGTGAATAAATTAGACCCTGATTAAGTATTGTTCATTCATTATTGAAATTGAAGTTTTTTTCGCTATACTTGATCAAGAATCACTCAAGTGACGTCTCCGAATTCGGCCCCATATTCTCACAAAAATTATATCTATTCGTTTTAAAATGAAGATACACACGAAGGTATACAATCTAGCCTCCCTGAGTACTCCGCAGCCACATCGAAATAATTATATACTAATTTATGCGTCATACCAGCAAGTAAATGAAAAACGTGTTAAAAATATTAAAATAGGTCTGCCGTTAAATAACCAATTTGAGGAAATAATTTCCGATGCGGTAGCCGCTACTTTGAAATATTATGGCGCCATTTGGTTGGAAAGTGCGAAGAAAAATTACATTCACAAATCGGCTCGGACAATCTACGCGAGCATAAGAAGTATCTCTACCGTATACGTTAGTGTTTATAGGTATACAAATTCATACGTAAAATGACGTAGCCATATCTGTCAACAAGTTGAAAAACCATAACCCATAACGCATCGAATTATTCGTCGGAAGAAAAATTAGCCCGAATGGAATACGAAAATTGAATCATAAATGCCATTTCATGGACATGGTTATATTTTGCGGCGAGAATTTGAATTATTTTAAATTAATTCGGCGATAATAAAAATTAATAAACGGTAGAAAGTCGTCCGATGCGTGAGAAATTCGCCAAATTTATACACATACGACACGAATTGAAGAACTTATTAATTAATGTTGCATACGCGTTATTGTATGTTCGTAAAATTTTGCAACGATAACCGACACCGGTGACATTTCTGTATCACCGTTCGAAGAATTTTATTTAAAAAGTCGAGTATCATTTTTCGGTTCATATTTTGTACTTCAAACGAAGTGAAATCATGGCGAATACGGCTTCGCGTAACAATTCAACCGTCCAGTTCACGCCTACTGGTTACTTCAATGAGTTTCCTGAAAAATCATCTTATCTCAATTAGGTCTTCTCGTATTATTTTTTCTCTTAGGAGATGTTTTCGAGCACACCGAGATAAAAGTAATAACGCGATCAGCCAGCCGTTTATCTACACGACCAATAACCATCGCGATTCGACTTGGGCTTATAATATCGATTAAAATATCAACGTTGGTCTGATTTCACCAACTTCCAGTTACAATTCGATTCATTTTGTGTGTAATAATCGCTGCGTAAAATAACACATTGCCTAGGTATAGATGGAATGGTACGTACTTAAAGGTACGAAAATAGTATATGTAAATAACGGAATAGCCAGATAATGATGTAAATAATAAAATGAAAAGGCGATAATAAATTTCATTTTTAAAATATATTAAGTGGTAATTAACAGTTCTTTGTCCTCTTCGCGCTGTGGTCGTATTTATTAAATTACTATTTTCCATCTTCGTATATAGGGAAATATGGATCCAACCGGCAGAACTAATGTTTTCCATTATCATTTATTACTTTTTTTTTACTTCATATATGCAACTAATGTACCTGCTAACCGAACATATTATGTGTACTAAAAGGCAAGCCAATTTTACAATTGCTCACCTAATACCTACCTACCTATCTATCTGTATGTATGTACATCTTGTGTTATATCGTCTACGTTCACGTAGTGTACAATGTTTTCAATCTAAATATACTTAAAGATTTTTATGGTCTCCCCCCCCTCCCCCTTCAAAATCCTATCAAGAATATTCAAGTTACTTTGGTGATTCATCGACTTCCGAGTCGAATGAGACATAAGCACATACTTTGCCTATTTAGATCATAAAAATCCTGATCCTGATAAAAAAAAAAAAGTATAGATGAAAATATTAATACGAGGTATACTCCTATAGTCAACTTATCGATATCAGAAAAACCCACTCATAGATGCACGCACCCTGCACAAATTATAGATACCTATCTAATTGTTTGATATACCAAACGTCTCTCTATCAGTTCATCTGACAAAAATAATATCTACCTATACGAATCGTCAGTTGAAGTTTTTGATGACATTTAGGTACAGTTGGAAAGAATAAAGCACCCCTAAATTATCTTGGAACCTTTTATGTACTTACTCGTATATCTACCTACCGATGTGATATACCTTTCGGGCAAATAAAAGGGTTAATCCTTTATCGTACTTTCTTTTCTAGGGGGGGGGGGGGGGGGGCTCTGGATGACGATAGTACTTATACTTGGATAAATGAGCCATTATTCAAATGTCTAAGACATTGTTCCAAAATGTACGCTAAAAATCATCCAACAAACTGAAAAAATTGGTACAATTTATGAAAAAAAAAAACCATTTTTGAAAATGCCATAAAATTATTGAAGTGAAGTATGAGAATTGTTGAAAATTAAATTAAGTATTAACCATGCTACAAAATTATTGAGATTTCGAAAGAATGATGTCATTCAAATTTTTAAATGGTTTAAGAAAGAGGAATCGTATCTGGGTTACTGTTTTCATCGTTGGTTAATTTTTGTTAATTTTTTCTCCAAAAATTACTTGAGGTTACTTTCTTCATAAATTTCAAGTTGAAATAAAAATCAATAAACAAATTGAAAATTAATTCTAAGTTGATTGAAAAAACTTTTATAATTTTTTTCATGTTAATGTAAGGTTGTCCTATTCCTAATCTTTTAAAAAAAAGTTGAAAACTTGAAGTAGGAGTTGTGTAGCTAAAATTGTTGAGATTTCTATAAAAATCATTTAAAATATTGTAAAAACGGTCAAAATAATTATTATGAAAACCATCGAATATCTCGTTACAATTGCTTAAATTTTCATAAAAAACAAATGAAAACTCTTGAAATGAAGTCATGAAACATTTTAATATTCATCATATTTCATAAAAATCCTCAAAAAAATGTGCAAAAATTGTAAAAAAATATAAAAAATGTGAAAATTGTAGCAGTTTTTACGAGACTTTTGACAGATTTCATGATTTTTCTGACCAATTTCAGTGGCATAGTCAAGGGGAAGAGGGGCAAGGGGTCATGGCCCCTCCCACGATGGCTAAAATGTTGAAAAAATAATGAAATTTCATGTTTTGAATGGATTTTTTTGCAAAAATTTTCACTCTCGTTTCGCTCGGACTAATAAATCTCTTTCATTCAACATAATGAAGGATATTTTTTTCAACACTCATAAAATTTCTATTTTTTCTCATTAACACCCTTTCTTTTCCTTGGATGACTGTCTGGTTATGCTACTGTGAGACCCCAGGAATGCACACCGAACCTGCCATACGTATTTTAATAACTCCCTCTTCACTCATTTTGAATCTTGCCTCCCTCCTTGAAGAAATCCCGGTTATGCCACTGACCAATTTTACAATGTTTTTATAATAATTTTTGTAAAAATTTCGATAATTAAAACATTTTCGACGATTTTCATCATTTTTTCATAATTTTTGTCTTCAGATATTCTTTTTAAAATAATTTTGTGGTAATTTGAAGATTATTTTTAAGATTTTCGACTGCTTTCATGATTTTGTCGGTATTTTTACAATACGTTTACCAATTTTCATGACAATTTCAAGCGATTTCACCTCAAAGCAATTCTTACGATATTTGTACTGAATTTTATGAAATTTTTGACCATTTTCAACAAAATTTTCAGGCATATTTGCAGGTCACTATTATTCACTATTTCGCTCAAAATTCATTAAATATCACTATTTTTTTCTTGTCACTATTTTCCTCAATTTTCCTTTAAATAGTCGATTTTTTAGGCATTTAACACTAAAACGATGAAATTTCAGCTTTTAGATGCCTTTTCTGTAAAAATTTTCTCCCTCGATTCGCTCGGGATCGGTAAATATAAGTATATAGTTGTGTTGTAAAAGTGTGGATGAAATCATATTTTTTTGATGAAATTTCCACTTTTAGATGCATTGGATCCTTGCAAAAATTTTCGCCCTCGCTTTGCTCAAGCATATTACATTCAATTCTTTTCAGATTAATTCATTTTTAAACATCGATTTTTTTGATGAAGGGTTAAGGAAGGGAGCAATAACGTTAAATTTCCTTAAAAATGGGTAATTACGGGGTAATTACTCTAAATAACCTAGTAATTACCATAAATAACGTAAAAAAAATTTGCTTGGTGATTTCTGGTGATTTTTTTTACAAAATTCCAAGTATTTATTTTGTGTTATAAAATATTTGTTCGATGGGGGGGAGGGAGGAGGGAGGGTGTTAACTTGCAATGTTGGTCAAAAAGCTCATTTTTTCAAAATTTTGGTCGCCATTTTCCCTAAAGGTCACTAAAGTCCCTAAAAAAAATTGAAGTTTCAAAAATATGCCTGCATTTTCATCAGTTTTCACAATTTTTTTTATGAAAATGTTTAGAATTTTTACAATGTTTAAACCACTTTCACAATCTGAAATTTTCCAAGTCCAAAAAATCATCCAAGGTAACACATTTTTGCAACGTCAAAACGCAACGCAAAATTTTTTCTTATCCCACAATATAAGACATAGTTCATGTCAAAAATCACGAAAATTGGCGTTTGGACTTTTGTCGGTTCTTTTTTGATGAAAAATGGTTATTGAATTTACTCTGTTTTTTTGAAAGATTTAGTTAGTTACGATGCCTGGGAAAGTTATTCAAAATATATTTTTTAATTGTATTTTAATATTCGATTCACTTGTACAGCTTGAATCCCATCTTATCACTTTTCATATGTAGAAGT
This sequence comes from Pseudococcus longispinus, assembly GCA_900064475.1. Classification (NCBI taxonomy): domain Eukaryota; kingdom Metazoa; phylum Arthropoda; class Insecta; order Hemiptera; family Pseudococcidae; genus Pseudococcus; species Pseudococcus longispinus. Next base: position 25,501 of record FIZU01045302.1, read on the forward strand.
TAAAAGTTTCGTTATTGTGAGGCGGGTGGGGAGGGGGTGATTTTCCATAAAATCGAACAAAATGGTGTAGAACGTTTTCAAAACTTTATTAGAACAAAAGTTCACTTTCACAAGTCACAACTTTTTTAGCCTCTTGGACGGTCTAAATTCATGTTAAGTGTGCTTCAATGTCCAAAAATGAGCATTGGGGAAAAATATTAAAAAATTATCTACTCAGGTATGTTAGCTATACGTATGAATATTATTATAATGTTTTACATTTGTACTTTAGCTTAGTCTATAGGTATGTGCAAGAAGATTTATGAGAGATAGGTACAGGTTTTGTGCCAAAGAATTTTTCTGTCTGTGCCAAAAATCGAAAATCAATTTTTAAAAAGTTGAAAAATGTACCTAACTCTCTCCCTCGATTATGCAATATTTTGTAATTACATTTTCACTATAAAAAAATTTTAAAAGACGAATTCTATTGCCATTGAGAAAAATAATAAGTTATTGATCGTCAATGAATTTTCATCTAAGTACAAAAATATTACAAGAGAAATATAATTGAAGGTATCAGGCATGCAGTTCTTGAAAAGAGCTGTACATTATACTTGAAGTGTGAAATTTAGCTAATTATTGGAAAATTTAATTTAGGAGTATTATAATATGGTCTCTTGCTGTTTCTTAAATTTCATTGGGGTAATTAACCTTTGGATCACCATGTATTTGTATGTCTTAAAAAAAGTGTAATTATGCACGTATATGTTGCTCTGCTGGAAATTCAGCATGAGTAGATAAGTTTTCAACTTCCCAGCTGAAAATGCGATTTTTCTTAAATAAAGTCACTTTTATAAAATTTTCCAATTTCGCAGTTCCAAAATGCATAACTGATCAACTCTAAGAGGCAATCTGCTCCTCCCCTCTCGTTCATCCATATCGATGCTTCTACTTAAATTCGAAATTTGCATAATGAAAACAGATAAACACACGTGAAAAAAAGTTTATCATAAATTACACGATATGTCGATGTATCTACATACGATTATCGTTTCTCAAAACTTCAAGTCACCGATTTGATAAAAAAAATGCATTTTATGATCAGCAATCAACGTCAAAGCAATAAATCACAGTAGTTAGTTTCCTTTTGCCAATAATTTTCGATACTTGTTTGGCGTTCGTTCATATATTTACTTCCAAAGCATGTTAAGTTTTTGTCCTCAGAATTTCGTTTTGAATATCATCGATAAAGAGTTGTTTTTTTGCTGAAATTTTCTCGGTAGATAATATTTTTCGAAAATACTCGATTATTTATTGCATTTTTTTCCTCTTGTAAAAATTTATTTGTGTGGAGTAAATATCTGATTTAGAAAGTAAGTATCTATAACTTATCTTATATAAAATCTATTAATTCCACGTTTGGTGTTGAAATCGATTTTTCTAATTTATATACGAATGATTATTTTATTCCGAAGAGTGTTCCGTTTTGCTCGACGTTATTCTATACGTATAACGTCAAATTCACGTGTTTGTGACCTCGATCGATACGTAGAAAAATTTTCAAAATGAAACTACTCGTAAATAGGCAAATGAAAACATTTGCACGAACGCGATCAAAAATATCATCATTATATTTCGAAATAAGGCGAATAAAATTAAGCAGGAAGCCGAATCAACGAATTCATATAGGTAAAAAACCCTCGCTCGGTAGATGATTTAGCATAAAAAATTTGCAGTTTGAAAAATTGGCGAAATTTACAGCGAGTCGGTACGATGAAAAAAAAAATACGAAAAAGAGAAAATGATTGCCTGAGCCGCATTGAGCGCGAGAGCTGGGAGGACGCGCAGAAGAAGGAAAAAAAAGGTATATGGGATGCTGGGGCGGCGACATCGGTGGCGTTAGTTACGAAGCGAAAAAAAGGAACCGGGAAGATGGAAAAGAATTGGAAAAATGATAGATAAACGAACTTTGCTAACGAAAAGGGTTAAACATGTCAAGAAAATTTACACACAATACGGAAACCGGGCGGGCGGGGGCGGGGGGCCGGGCGACTCGAGGGAGGAGGGCGACATTGCTCTGCAGATAGAGCGAAAGAGAGTACACAGCAGCACACACATACGATCACGTGAAAAAACTACACTGCGCATCGAAGATCAAACTTGCGCAGTTTTCTTCTATCGCGTTTTTTTCTCGCTTCCGATATTCTCGATAGATTCTTTCTTCGTCTAACTTACAATAAACAATGGACGCGTTTCTTTATCGTCAAAAATTAAATCCACTCCCAGTTGGTTCAAGTGGTGGGAACAGTTGTTGGCGCGAAGGTCGCTAGATGGCGCCTGACGCCGGAGTAGGTTTTCTTTTCGAGTTGGCTAGACAAAGATAACAATATCCCGGCTTCAAAGATTCCGCTAAAGAGACCGATATCGAAACGCCTTAGTCACACGTTACATTTCTATTCGTGATGTATACGATTGGTCGCGTCGTCTTAAGTAACAATAAACACGCGTATTTCGTGTTTTTAATACGTCTATTTTACAGTTTTTAGTTTTATTCGATATTTTTTTTTCTCTTTTTCCTATTTTAATTTAATTCGATTTTTTTCATTTTTCATTTTTTTTTCTCTCTATCGTCCTCGTTTTACGTAATTTTTTTGATTTTTTTCCTCTCGCTCGGTATCGTCGATTGTTATTATTTTGTTTATATCGTATAACGTATCTGTATCGAATTTTGTTCAGACGGTTTACGTGTGTTTTTTTTCATTTATTTTGGTTTTATTACGATATTGTTGTGGTGTTTGGTCACGTGTATTGATGTAACTTCCTTCAGTTTATTCGCAAATTTTCACTCATATTGCGATTTTTGTCGTTTTACGACGGTACACGCTGCAAAAATAACCAAGATATTGTGCACTTCGACAGCGAGATCTCAGATTTGGCCATGAGGTAAGATTTTTCTATCATTGTGGATTGAATTGTGTTCGTGATTTTGGTCTAAACGTAAATTATTTCCATTTTTGATTTTTTTTTCGCTTCTTTGTCGTATTTGTGTGCAATCAAAATGTTGTGAGTTGTGATCGAAGGAAATATCGAAATCGGTCTCGAATCTCGGATTAATTATCCAGTGTTGATAGGTGATTCGTTAGTGAAAAAAATTGTTTCCAGCGTTGGAAGATGAGCAGAGGTCGACGTATATTCGATTAATAAATTTTTCATCTTTAATGAGTTGGTGGAATTAAAAATGTGCACGTGGAATTGATCCAATTTTTTAAACCCATTTTTCAATTCGTTTCCAGTTTTTGCAACGAATTGGAAAATTTCAATTTGTATTAATTTTGGAGCCAGCTTTAAAAAATCTGATTCAGTGTGTGAAGAAATTTTCAAAGATAATGATTATCTATGTGATGAATAGCTATTTTCGAATGAAGTGGTGAAAACGAGCTTATCAGTCAAAATAAATTCAATTCGAGGCAATCAATGCTGGGAAAATTCAAAACGAGTCGAATAGATCTAATTTCCACGAATATCACAATGTTTATTATTTATGTAATGTCTGATAAAAAAATTCTAAAAATCTTTTAATACGTTTGAAAAATCCCTCTGAATTTCGTTTCTAATTTTTTGAAAATTTTCCAACATCGGCGAATATAATTTTCGTGGGAATTTATTTCGGGTTGGTAATTTTGAACATGCATTTGCACCATAGGTACCAAAATTTATCGCGTTGTTTAACGAAAAATGTTGATAATTTTTAAAAAATTTAGCTAAATAATTTTTAAAAATAAATATGACGTGGAATAAATCCTCAAACCGTTGAAACGTCATCGAATATACGACTTCGCTTATCAGAATTTTTTTAATGATTTTAAATACTTCGCAATTCAATTGGAAGGATATAATTATGACTCAGGAAAACAAATTTTTATAAAATGTTCCAACGATCGAATTATTTCGAAAATTACTTCCTTTTGATTATAGTTTTTTCTATTGGAAAATTACATAATTTAGATAAGAATTTGATGAGTAAACGGATACCCAGCGAGTAAATGCAATTCAGTGGCGGAAATTCGAAATAAAAAATTAATTCGGTATGAATTTATCACTTTTAGTGGAATTTTTACCATTTATGGATAATTATCAGTTTGGGATTTTTGTAGATAAACGTTGGATTATTGAAGTATGAGTGATACTTTTGCTCAGGATGTATACTAATATATGAGTAGATTTTTTTATGATTTCGAAGTTGATTCACTGATCATATGATCGATGATCAGTTTTATCAATTTTTTGAAAAAAATCTTTGTCTTGGAAATTTTAGATAAATTTAATGAAATTTGATCTTCTGTTTAATATCTATCTCGAGTATTTTTATTCTTTTTGCATCATGATTTTGAAATATTATTTTAATAATTTGATACAAATTGTCGTTGAAATCGTGTTGAAAAATTATACCGGTATCATGTTCGATGCGGAAATTCGATTTCTTTGCTTTATTTTGCGTATAAAAATAGGTTGTTTTCGCATGCTACTGATTAATTATTACCTTTATTGCGATCAAGAACACGCGAATAAACTGCGCCAACACTTCGTCAAAAAAAAAGCCTAGAATCAAACAACCGGAACGAAAATATTAAAACGTTGTATAAGAAAAAGGGATAAGCTCGATGTTAACACCAATATCTTGGGAAAATATTGGCCGCCGTCGTATCGTGGCAATAATGAAAAAAAAAGTAGCATTAACAACCCTTCTTTTATGTTGTAATATCGAAACAAAAGCTGTTTCTATAGCAAATTAGGGAAGAATAGGTATTCAAAACGATGCGTAAAATTTGCTCAAGTAGTGTGCAATCTGTTTCTGATAGTTTGGAATTTGATTTAATGGTTCGGTGTTCGGGTGATTGGTTTTTTTTATAGGTTGTGAGAAGCTATATTGGTAGAGTGATGGTGAATTGAAGGTGTATTTTCTATTTGGGTAAATTTGTAGGTAGTAATTTTGAAAATCAGGCAATTTAATAGATTTTGAAAAAAAAATTCGAAGCTTTTACTATATCGCTAGGTACATGTAATTTAAAAAAAAAATCGTGTTAACTTATACTAAAACAATTAAAAGCTGTTTTCGAATGTCCATGAAGTTATGAGCTCCACATTTCGTTCACTCGGGGTGATAAAAAACACCTATTTAAAGGTTTTTTTCTTCTTATCTAGTACATTTGTTCGAATAATAGACAGAAATAATGAGCACCATGCGAAATACTGGTAACTGATAATGTCACCAATTTGTATAAGTGATTTTTGAAAATAAAAAAACTTTCGGTGTATTCAAAAGGCGTTATCGAAAGCTAACTGCATATGTGGTAATTTCTTAAGCTATAAAACATGTCGCAATATTTCGTACCTATATTTTATTTTGATGTGTATTATATTATAGATTAGTATTTTGCTGTCTATGTGCTTGTATCGTACCTTACCTACGTAGGTAAAAGTGTAACAAAAGAAATATGGCTATATTTTTTTATGGGAAATTTTTACGCGGAATAGGTTCGAATATTAACAATAATATACGTACGAGTATAATTCACCTTTAGATAGATATGTCTTACATTTGTACAGGTATTTACGTAATACCTCGACTCGACTCTGCTTTCCAAGTGTAAAGTGATAATTGACGAAAGGTATAAATGGAAGATCTGTGTGAATTTACGAATGTTACATTTTATTTTTTATATAATTTAGTAAAATACAAGTAAATAGGGTCTCGATAGGAACAAAGTGATTGTTATGGATCTCTTTAGGTATAAAAGTGGCACTAGCGTTAGGTATTAGTTATTGTATGCATCAGAAGTGGTTTGTATTAGGAAGGGAATGTTATTCATAGAAGCTATTGTGTCTCAAGTGCTATTACTGACTGAATTGTGATTAATACAATTTAAAAATATTGCCACATTTGCATTTATTTGAGAAAAAATACGCAGGTATTCCTGAAAATTTTTTAAAGAATGCAAATTTTTTTTGTATGTGTCGAAATTATCAAAATACAGGCTTATGTTAATTTTTCTATCATTTTTGAAGATTTTTGACCCTCGTTTTACTCTCGGCTGTTGACTTTTTTTCCTTCCCTCGTTGTTTTCATTGATGGTCGTGTACTAAAATCTCCTCTTATACCACTTTGCTACTTCAACCACTCGTATTAGTCATATTTTTGTGTATTGTTTTTATGAATGATTCAAGTGTGGCAATTTTCACATTTTCTCCGTTGTGATGGTGTATTTTTTACTATAGAATATGTCAGTTCAAATTACTTAATTCATGTAGATATCATAAAAATTGTGATAAGTTTTTCTGATGCTGAAAGGTTTTACTTAATCACCTAGAATTTTTAAAAATAAATCTCAGGATGTTGAATTTTTGCAAGATTGAAAAGCAGGTTTTACATTTTGTGTTCATTTTGATGGTTTTTGATTTTTTATTAGTAGATCATCCACAAATATGTATTTTTTTTGTTGAAATATTTATTTTAAAATCTGGAAATATGTTAAAATATATCTTTTTTCATAATAATGCGAAAAAATTGCAGTTTGAGCTAAAACAGGGTAAAAATTCTGGGAGAAAAGGACTTGGCATGAAACAGATGCGATTTTGTGTAAAATCTTAAAAAATATCCATTATTATGAAAATGAAAAATCTACTGAACCTGAGTCAAGCGAGGACAACAATTTTTGCAGAAATGGGCACTCAAACGCATAAATTTCATTGTTTTAACAACTTTTCAGTCATTTTTTTTTGCCTGAGATACACAGCGAAAATTGAATGAGGTGATTCTTGGAAAAATGTAACTTTTCAGCTAATGAACCTGTAAATATTTATATGTCAAAAAATATTTTTGGTTGCTCTATTTATTAGGCACAGGTGCACCTCTTTTCAAACATAATTTGAATGATATGATTTTCAATATATTTTTATTAGAATAAATCATTTTTCTTTTTGTTAGATATCTAGGGTTTTTTGAGAGTGATTAAACAAAATTTTTCTTAGTATACAAGTGCTATAAATATCTAAAGTACTCGTATGTTTCTTTTTAGTGGTTTCAATTTTTAATTTTTTTATTGTTAGTTTTTATTTAAAAATAATCAATTTATCTTTTTTAAGTATTTCAATTTTTTTATTTTATTTGTTGTTTTCACTGGTGATTTTTATGCTAATTTTTGCAAATTTTAAAGAAAATTGTCCAAAATTTTTTTGGGGAAAAAAATTATGATTTTATTTGTTTTTTGAGAACATTTAGTAACCTAATCAGACCAATTTTTATCGAATTTTCGTATCTTTCCTTCAAAAGGCAGAGTTCATGAAAACAAATTTTTTTTTAGAAAAACGCAGCCAACAATACTTGTAAAAAATTGAACAATACATTTGCTTTCAGAAACTTATTCATTTTTGATTTTGTTCTTAAAATTGACTGATGGAATACGTTGATCGAACCTAAGAAAACAAAATTGAAACTAATCGAAAAAAATGGTAAAAAAATGTTTGAAAAGGAATCCGAAGAATGAATATAATAAAAAATTCAATTTTACTGGAATTAAAATTTTAAAATGAAATTTTGTGAAATCTGGAAAAAATTCATCAAATCCGATGAGAATTTCAAAAACTCGAAGGAAATAATTTTTTCAACGTTTCATTACATTTTTTTGCACGTCTGTTCGATTTTTTAAAAAAATTCTGTATTGATTTACTTATAGTCACTCGAACAAAATACAAATACCGATTTCTATCTCACTAGGTAATTTAATCCCAACGTATTATTTAATCAAGCCGAACAATTAGATAGGTTTTTCCCATCACAGCAGCAATCTCCAAACGGGCTTTTCTTTCTGTTCAGCAAATAATTCGTTTTCGAGCATCGCACTGGATCGGAGGCGGCTCCGGAGAATACTACACAATCTTAAAATTAAACGGCAAACATTAACGTTTCAATGATTGCATTACTTTAATATTCAAATGAACTTTGAAACTCGAATTCAGAAAGCTTTTTCATTTTATATGATTTTCATCTCCGTAAAGATTAGGCTACGTATATACCCGAACACTTGGCGAAGATAAATCATCCGTGAATTTATATTAAAAATTTAAATGGATGCGCCGATGATGATGCCCTAAATACTATATAAATTTCCAACTCTTATTTAATCGCAACAGTGAATTTTCAAAAGCCTTATTCATACAGTAAATTACACATCAATAAGAATTCCAATTCGCCGTCATACGTTTAAAATAAGTGTATCTTGCGAATAAACTCCACAGCTGAATGGGAAACAATTCGAGCAGAGGTACTGACATCAGAAGTAGGCTCCTTTTAAAGAGTAAAATAAACAAAAACCTTTTCAATAATATGTATAATGTGGATGGTGATTCGTTGTGTGATGTTGAAGAGAAGAGAGCACAGCAGAGGGGGAGAGAATAACGAAATGTCTTTGTAATTTGGTCCTTGGGGTTTTGCTGACTTGTTGACGAAATGAATAAAGGGATTTTTAGTACTAATCGTCTTATTATACCTATACAATTGGATTAATTTTTGCTCGTAGGTTCGTGCTGATTGGTGGATTTGAAAAATTATGCACCTAAAAGGTATATTAATTACCTATTTTTAAAGTCTCATATTAGATTTTGGAAAAATTACCCTTATTTTGTAGTAAATTAACATCTAAGGATAGAAAAGATGCTCTGGCAGGGTAAAGGAATATCGCATAGACCTAAATTCCAATCAGAAGAAACTTATCAACCAAGTTTCGCACCTCATCATTGGATTCGACACCTCGCTTCGTAATTAGGCATCTACCTATTTACATATTTCCATTCTTATTAAATAAGTAATTAAACTTGTGAAAATTCCGAATGGCGACTCGTTAACTCGAAACAATTAGAATTTTGGCTGTAACGTTAGGGAGGAAGATTTTATTGTACAACATTTGATTTTCTTCGTATAGATGGCAGCATCTGACTGTTGATACCTACGTGGATCTTTTATACTGTGCGATAGTCTCGAACTTCGCAGTCGTAATTTAATTATTATCCTTACCGACTAATCTCATTCTTAGAAGTTTTTTTTTTTCCATCGCATACGATTTATTTACGCGGTTACCTTAAAGGGGCATTGCGAAATACCATTGGGTAATAAATTCGTCGTCGGTATGACAAAAATATCTATAAACAGAGCTCTGCTTGTAATATTGCTGTTAATTTAAAAATTATCAATATTTAAACCGTACCTCTTTTACGACTGGTTAAAAGCTTTACTTTTCACGACGAGTATTATCATGTAGTTGGTAAATTTTTACAACTATTATCACACCCATTAATGATTAACTGCTGGTGTTTCGTTGCTGGTATATGTAGAATAATGGAATCGAGTAGTTCTTTTTTTTCGTTTCAAATGACGACTTAATCGGTATCGAAAATTTTTTTTTTCCACATGGTCATTGTAATAATCGCGTTGTATGTGGTTTGTTTTTATAGGTGTTTGAAATTCGCGAACCATTTCGAATAAGTAAAGCGCGTTGGACGATGAATACCTACTTGCAAAAAGTGCGAAAAAATCGGATGGCGGTACAATGACTGTTGATTTTACGATAAGAAATTGATAAAGAAACCGCCGTCCTCATGTCTACCATGGATATTCAAGCGATGCAGTCGATGGACTGGCTGTTCAAAAAAGAAAGAATTTATTTATTGGCACAATTCTGGCAGCAGGTATGTACCTTGGGTTGTTTGAATTAGCTTCGGCGTTGATATTTAGTTTGTAAATAAAATTACACGTTAGATGAAAAATATAAAGGTACGTACGATGAGTTATACGTAGCTATGAACCTTTTGGGATATTTGTATCGCGCGAATAGATTCGATATAAAGGTACAATCGTATATACGTATAGATGGCATGTATTATAGAAAACATTTCAACACGCGATTGCGGACATCGCCATCGTATTAGGTCTGTAGCTATCGAATACCTCCCAAAGTTATACGCACCAATCGCCGAATTAACTTGGAGCATCGAAACGAGCTACTTTCATTCATTAAATTAACATATTTTGAAAACACTCATTTCATTAGGTCTTATCTGGCGGTATCATTTGATACGATGACGTGACAAGGACGTTAATGGAATATGTTCATTTGTTTAAAAATTTTCAAGCTGTTTCCCCCTCGTAAATTGAATTTTTTCCACAGCCGATACGACGGTGCTTACTCGTATTTTTCATTCGAATGTGGTTTGATTTATACGTAATGTCTGGCTGCAGACTTGCGGGTATTTAGAAATCTGTATCATTTGCGTGCGTTTTAAACAATGTAAAGAGCAGATCACAAATTTCAGTCACGTTTACCAATTTCCATAAACGAGAAATACAATGTCAACTGCTTCATTACGCCCCCCACGAGCTCTAGATTCATGCAAAATAGTCGATTAAGAGGTTAATTCGACGAAGATTATAGAATATAGATTGACGTTTGACGTCTTCCTTTTTTTTTTCGGTACATTGGCGATATTTCAAGTCGAAAAATACTCGGAGACGTTTGAATAGAACGCGTGGCTTATTAGTGACGAATGCAAGTGTATTTTTGAATGCGAAAGCGAAGTGAAGACAAGTCGTCTCTCGAGCAAAATTACCTAACTCATTTTGTCCGATATTTATTGACTGATTGCCAGCGACAAAGAAAACACAAGCCAATTGATATATACGAAGGAGTCTGAAAAGTTTTCATCGCGTATCGAAGTCGTACACTAGTTAACTTGGATTAAGTGATGTTTAATGTGCAAAGAAGGGGTGTTGGAAATATACTTAGCTTGATGGAATTCTATTTATCGGCGTATTGTGCAGGAATTGTGTGTAGAGTAAACTTGCCCCGAAGAGTTTTTACGTGCGTTTTGAATCAATAGCACCTTGAGACGATTAAAAGTTTCGCGGTGGTAAAAAGTTGACCAGCTTTGTTTGGGTTTGGTCCCTCGATACGAGATATCGGCGGCGTTCGTCTGCTAAAGTTTTTCACCACGTTATCGTAGTCTGCCGAAAATAATTAGCCCTTTGGTCGTTGACCTGCAGCTTTTTCGAGCCGAATTGAATTTCTCAATGTGGTTTGGAAGTTCAATGTTATCGTAGATAATTTTATCGACGAATTCGACCAGAATATTGGACGAATTGTGTGCGAATTTGCTGATTATGAAAGGAAAAGGGGATCTGCCATTTGGACCTATTAATATTGTCTCTGTAGTGAAGTTGGCATAATATCTTTGGTAAATTCTTTCGCAGTTTTGACAGATGAATAAAATTTATTACCGTACGATGAAAATTGTACCATTTCGATAGGTAGGTACCTATCATCGCGTATTAGATATTAATAAAGATGTTTCTCATCTATTAAGAAATCATCAACCATATATAAAAGTTCACTGACGCGATCGGTTAATAAATCAAAATTCACGATAATATTCTGGCATCGGTGCTAGATTCTAAGTTTTCACCAATTATACGACCAAATGTTTGGAGAAATCGGAAACTAAAAATATATGGTCGAAGAATTAGCACGTATAAATATAAGTTGTATAATGCGTGGTAAACCGCGTCGCGTCGTCTGTATGAATGACGATGAGTGTAGAGCTGTGTGCTTTTTTCCATGTGCACATTTTGGTTTATAAAGGGTAAGGAGACGGATGCACGATACGGATCAGCGTGCGATCAGTGAAGCAGCTCGAACCCTATCTCGAATGCATGCGTTGCTTTCACTTGAAAATTTGGACATCGAATCGTATATGTTAGTATCAGTTTGAGATAGCCACTTGGTACTTAATTAGTACCAGCAGGCGTTAACCCTGCGCGCGTGTTGACTTGGTTTTTTTTCTCGCCCTCTACTCTCCCCTTGTGCGTTCAGTTCACATGGTGGTTTTGTAGTAGGTGATGAGGTCATCGCGGAGTGGTTTCTAATTCGCTGGGAAACCGAGCAAGTTCGACTTGCGGGGGGACAAATCGGTTAGGTTTTGTTGGATTTGATGTAGGAATTTTATTTTTAGCGTTGGAAGGGTCGTATAATCTGTGCCTAAGAATTGGTGTTTTCTTATCAACATTTTTTCTTTCTTTTTGCTGTAACTCGAAAAGAATGCTATTTTGGAAATTTTTCACAATAACTTTTTTGAAAGAGAGTGAAATTACCGAGTGAATGATATGATTACTTTTTTATTTCGTACAATTTTACAAATCGTTTCAATTTTTGTCGCAATTATGTTACAAATCAGGAAATTGGACAAAATCAAAAAGTAATCATATTATTTGAAAGCTAATTCCATCTTCTTTCTAAAAAGTTATTTTGAAAAATACTTAAAATGAAGTCCTTTCTGAGTTGCGTAGAAAAAATGAAAGTGATGAATAAATACAATTCTTTTGTTTTTTCAACATAACTCGAGAAGAGATCAATTTTGGAAATTTTTCGTAATGACTTTTTTGAAAGAGGATAGAATTAGTCATCGAATAGTATACTTAGTTTTCGATTTCGTACTATTTTGTAACTCCTTGTATTTTTTGTCGGGAATGTCTCAAACAAGAAAATTGAACAAAATCAAAACGTGATCATATCATTTGAAAGCTGATTTTATTCTCTTTCTAAAAAGTTATTATGAAGACTTCTCAAAATTGAGTCCTTCTCGAGTTATGTAGAAAAAACAAAAGAAATGAGAAAATAACATTCTTTTGTTTTTTCTGCATAACTCGAAAAGAACTTCAGCTTTCAAATGATATGGTTACTTTTTGATTTTGTGCAATTTTATAAACTATTGTTTCACAGGCACCTTCATTCCATGGGTGCTGCGCATGAATGGTAACTTCGATGACGATTTGCCGCGTTACTATCACTCCTATCAAAAAATTTCATATGACCTACGAGTATTTTATAAGAAATTTAATTTTGTGCACTTTTTGTATGAAAACATTTCCTGCAGGTTTATTAGGAACTGAGATATACGCGATTGAAACAAAAAGACAGGTTTGATGGAAAAAATGTGGATTTTTGGGGGTGAAGCACCGCTCGGATTTTATATATGTTGATAATGACACCTTTACGAGCAACTTTATGAAAAAAAATTTTTTTCCCCATTTTGTTTGGGTTAGGTTAGGGGGACTAATTTTTGTCGCTGATTGGCTGATGCCTCAAATGAAAAAGTTGAACGAAATCAAAAAGTAATCATATCGTTCGAAAGTTAATTTTATCCTCTTTTAAAAAAGTTATTATGAACATCACTCAAAATTGCGTCTTTCTCGAGTTATGTTGAAAAAACAAAAAAAAGTTGAGAAAATAAAGTTTCAGGCACAGGGTATGTGATCATCATAACGTTGAAACCCCTACGTTTGATAATCTTGTGATATGAAAATGTATCTTCACGAATGAAAACACTCGTTTATTGACGATAATTTACTTTTTAATATCACCTGGCTTTTTAACCATTGATGAGCTTCATTTTGTCGTGAGTTAAGGTATTACCAATTGGAAAACATGACAACAGCTGAAAAACGTCTTCAACGTTTAAAAATTATCATGTATGATGTCTAAGTATCAAAAGTATTAGTATTCCATATATTTCCATCTTCCATTATTTTTTGATTGGGTGTTGTTTTCAAGTGTTTGTATCAAATTAGGTGTCCTAAAATGTTCAATTCGTTGAAAATAATTTGATATGCCTCCTTAATTCTCGATGAGGAATATTTTCCGAATCATTGGCTATATCTAATCAGTAAAGTGTGAAAATAAAATTATCTTCAGACCTACACGTCTTCTTCGAACGTCTACAAAATTCTATCTTTCGAATTCAAATTCTCAATCAAACACCTACTCAGTTCTACGACGACATTTCTCGCCGCATTTCCAATTGGCTGAAAAAGGAAAGAAATATTAACCAATCCGGAGTCGCTATCGCGATAGTGTTAGAACAAAAAATAAAAAAACCTATATACGAATCGATATAAACGCGTTAAAATTTTATTCGTCGGAGCACGTCGACGTCTGCCAAAAAAAAGAGACGCCGTTGTTAAAGTGATAATTGAAAAAGAAATGTATAGCTCGGAATAAACATAACGGTTTCAATTTCTCTATGATGTTTTCTTTTGATTGGAAATTGGCGGTAATATAAAGAGAGGAGTTTTTTTGGCAGCTGCGGTCGCTTTGGTAATACGCGCCTTTCGCTAGAGGGCGTAGGTGTACGGATGTTTATTAATCCGCCTAACTTCATTTTTTGGCTACGAATGACGTTTGAAATAGTAATCGCTTTAATTGTCATTTATTAACAAAATGTTGAAAAGAAAAGGGAAGACAATCAGTTTAAAATAAAACACGCAGTGTTGCCAGAACCATCGATGAGAACGGTTCGATGAAGTCGAGTCGCTGCGGCAATCGACGACGACGTTAAATGAAGCGAATATTAATTGCCATAAATGAAGACCGCGACTCCGAGTGTCAACTTTGTTGTGCGTAGGCTTTTGAAATATTGGCTAACTTTGTATAAATGTGTCCCATCTACACACGTATATATAGCTACGACGAAGAAAAAGTACAAGTACCCGACGGACGCGGCACAATGGAAAAAAATATGGAAAAGTGGTAACACTGTCAACACTTTGATCGCGATGGTATATTCTTTATGCGATGTGAATTTATTATAATTGCGTTACTGACTTAGATTAATCACGAGATATGGTTTTTTGCAATTAAAACGAGTGTTTTTCTAAAAGTACTTCTAGTTTTTTGGCTCGGTGTAGGAGGTACGTAAATACTTTTATTTTAAAACGTATATCTACTATTCAATTTTAAACTGACATCAGATGTTTTCGATGAATAACGTCGGATTTCGCCACCGAGGAGAAAAAAAAATCCCAAGACTTTACGGCGAGCTTATTAGTTGTGGTCGGCTTACTTTTTGACATTATGTTACGAATATGTTTTCTGTGCGTGTGATACCCAGCGTTACTAATATGAAAATTTTATTGATTTATCTGCTGCAATTTGTTTTTGTCCATATTTCAAGTTGTAATTTCGAATTGAATAGTTTTTTAGAACGATTCATCCTTTGTCTTCTCACCCATGTCCTATATGATATTTTTATAAGAAATTGACTAAGATTCAGAAAATTTAGAGTCACCATATTATCTGAGTGCTTTTTTCAAGGCCGGTAAAGGTGAGGAAAGAATGGGAGGGGGAATCATACTCCAGGGCCAAAAAAATTAATTTTAATGAAAAATCAAAGTAATAATGCACAAAAGTTGAATGGGAAAACTTACGATAGTGTTGAACTGTTTTCTTGAACAACCTGGGAAATGCATTTTGAGCAGAGATGAAAAATCATGAAATCATTTTCCAAATTCTTGAAAAACATGAAAATCAACTTATAAAAAAAGATTTAAAATCATGATTTTTTTCACTAGATATAAAATTTATTGACCATGTACAATTGTGCATAAAACACTTTGACTGTAAAAATCTCGAAATGTAAGCCCCCTAGAAAAAAAGTAATAGCTCTTAGGAAAAAGAAAATCTCAAACTCTGCAAATTGCATCCCTTGTATTTTTTTCGTAGCACCCTTAGTTTGGCTGGAAAATCAATATTTATGGGAAATTTACGAAGTGAAACAACTTTGACTGCAAAAATCTCGAAATCTGAGCCTCCTAGAAAAAACTAGTGATTTTAAAAAGGAAGGAAATTTTAAGCTCTACAAATTTCATCCCTTGCATTTTTTCCGTAGCGTCCTTAATTTGGCCAGAAAATCCAAGCTTACGGGAAATATACGAAGCGAAGTTGATAATTTCAAAAATGAAACAACTTTGACTGCAAAAATCTCGAAAACCGAGCCCACAGAAAAAAACTGGATTTTCTGGTGAAACTAAGGGTACTACGAAAAAAACGCAAGGGATGAAAATTGTAGAGCTTAACATTCTCTTTCTAGATCGAGCTATTAGTTTTTTTCTGGAGGCTTACTTTTCAAGATTTTTCCAGTCGAAGTGCTTTTTTTAAATTTTCAAAACCATTGACCTTAAAAACGGGTCACCCTGTATACTTTGAAATTCAGAGCTTCAGACAATCATAATTTTCTGCTTAAATGATCTTGTCCATCTCTGATTTTGAGTGGGGAAATTGTGAAAAACTGCATGTGTAGTGACAAAATCTGAAAACATTCCATCAAAGCCAAAACATTCGAATTTTAGACCCCGTTCCCATCAAGCCATTCTTGATTCTTCCCTAAATGTAGGTGAAAACTGATCGAAAATATGTAATAATTAATAACTTATATCGTCCCCAACTCCCCCCTCCCCGAGAAATCCTAAAAACCGGGTCTGGGCTTTTCTTAAAACCTCCACTGTCGTACAAGAAAACAATAAGTACATCTAAAAAATTTATCCATTGCATTTCTGCTGGGTTCAACACCCACATCTTATGATAATGAAATATATTATAACCGTCTTCTATAAACTTGCATCATCGCTGATTTTTGCCCAGAATTTTCGAAAATTGATTCAAAATCCGAACCATAATCTACTTATGCTTTCCTTCGGCCATGTTACAATCCACCCACCCAAACAAGGCAGCACTGGCTCGTCAGCATGAGCTCCGGTATGGCAGATGTTATTGGATTAATTAACCTTGCACTTGGCTCGAGGAAATTTATTAATTTCAACATTTCATTATCGGATGCTTATGGGTTATTAGGTAATTGAATTCTACGCAAGGCTCGATTCGATACTCTACCCGGCTCCGGGGTTTCCACAACGTTGTCATAAAAACACGTAACGATCGATTGTGATTTCTAATCTCGCCACATTGCCCATTTCTCTTCGGATCTTCGCTTAATATCGTTCAAAGTTCGATAGATTTTTATGAGATCGCGCTCATCAAAATCCTAGAAACGTATAAAACCCGACGCAACCTTACTACCGTATTTTTTCCTCTACGATTGAATAATTTTTTTTTTATATGCACGACAACGTATTTAGGTACATAGAATATGAAATGTATTTTTGATTTATGCTGTCGATAAATTTTTATTTTAGTATATTTTTATTAGAACTGTTATAAAAAGACCTTTTATGGTGGTTCATATAACTTTGAAGAGAAACTGGTTTCCCGACTTAAATTGTATCCTACATTGTGTTCGCACCTCTACCCCCTTCCCGTCCTTTTTAATACGTACCTATATCGAAATATATAACGACTCTCTGGGAGAATTATAAAAATTATTATAAAATTACAACATCGTAAAAAGCGAATTTATCGATAATGTGAAATCATCCGCGTTGGAAAATGTATTAAAACGGAAACGAACCGAAAAACCGAACGATGGCAGACGTTTGATAATTTGAGATATAAGGTGACTTGGGCTTGGGCAAGGAAAACTGGCGCTGTGGTGGCATGTCGCGAGCAGAATCATTGTCCATGCCATACCACAAGCGGCCAGATCGCAGACGGTGCAGTGCAGGGTATCGGTATTGATACGCGATATACTGCCGCTAGTGTATGGTGCACTATGAGTGGAAACAGGAAAATTGTTAAATAATTAGCCGAAAATGGTAAATTACAGGCATGTATAATTAATATCGATTCGATTGGTCGACCTTGGACCAAGATGTTGTTATGGCATTAATGAGGAGGTACCCCGCGGAGAGTCTCAATTAAAGCCATAATTTATTCTCAATTTCAGTCAATAATCAGGTTTGTTATTTTTCAACGTCTGTCATTACAATGTTTTAAGTTGGCGTGGTAAAAACGGCGACAGTACGCGGCGTTGCTGCGAGGTTTGGCGTTTCTGTGGTAGAATGTTTCGATATGGTAATTAATTCAGGTTCACCGGTATTATATATAGTGTGCTTTGAATTACGTTATCCGCCGTTTTGGTGCTGAAGAAGAGTCTTGGGTTATTTTACCATCTGATAACAATTTGTTAATATGTATGCCATAGCGTCGCAGCGGGGTGCAAATTAACTAAAAATTATTCCACAGCCGATTTCCTTTTTCGTCAAAAATTTTTACTAAATCGATATCTAAATGGACAAGAATGGAATGTTTTGGCCCGGGTATTGCAACGTTGTCCGTATGCAGCACCCAGCTCGAAGGTATGCTATAGACAGATCTCCGGCTGGCGGCCTGGGCTGGGACCTGCGGCATCCGCGCCAAAGGTTAAGAAGAGATGAGCGTGGCGCGAGCAAAGAGACAGGTCCGCAAGATGGGAGGGATTTTGGGCAATTCGTCATACTGATACGCGTGACGATAAGACCGTATCGCGCCTCGGTAAGATAATCCGTAATGTGTAATAAATACTGGCGCGTTTATAGAGAGACTAAAATGACGAGCAGTTTAAAGCTTCATGGTGTAGTTATAGGCTTGCGTATATGTATGTGTATTTCGATGTATCTAAATTTAAACGGATATCGTGGTTTTAGAAAATGAAGAAATGATGCCAAATTCTATAAAATAGAAATTTATGTTTTTTAGTTGTCGTCGGCCATAGTGGAGGGTGGATATGCGCTACCGTTGTTATAAATGCCTTTATTTATTATGATGAGAAGAATGTTTACGATTGCAAGCGCGCGAGTATATGTATCGGGCATGATGAAGACGCGATGAGGAGTCATAAGAATGAGGTGGCGGCGAAGACGACCATGTTGTGTTCCGCACCGCTAACGGATAACTCTAGCGGATAACTTTCATCTAAAGACAAACATTTACATTTATCTGAGGTTTACGGCTTCCGTATTAATCATTTTCATGGCGACGTTTTCTTGCATGGTGGTTGCTTTTTAATGACTTTCGATTCTCGCAACTCAACACCATATACCTATATGTGACGCGGCATACGAAAAGGTTACCCCGAGCAAAAAAGTACTTTTCGAGAAAAACGCGTTTAAAGTTTTTGTAACGTTTTTTTTAAACTTTAAACGCGTTTTTCTCGAAAAGTACTTTTTTGCTCGGGGTAACCTTTTCGTATGCCGCGTCACATATGGATTGTTTGCCATTCCGCTGGATCCAACGCCTTACCCAATTTTCGCCTTTTTAACAAATTCGACAGCAAGTTTCAACTTTGGAGGTGTCGGATCTGGATGCTTTCGAGGGTGTAGATTTGAGAGGATGGACACACTTGGAAGAGGTCTCTGAATGAGTCTTCATCTTTGGCATACGACCACTTAAGGGTTTTACAGTATCAATCTACCAGCCACTGGCGAAGAAAAAGTAGGAGATATTTCTTCAAATTCGTTAAAAATATGTTTTTTGGACCATTTTTGGTCTCTTGAACGTTGTTTTTCTAAAAAAAAAATTGCACTCGCTTCGCTTCTTCAGTAATTTATGGTGTCTGCAGGATTTTTTTTCAAAAATCACTATACTTTTTCAGTACCACTTTTCTATACTTCTAACAAAACTTTCAGAAGACCACTCCTTCAAAAATGACTTGAATCAGGGTTGGACTGGCAATCAAAAACTTACTGGAAACATGACTAAACGGCCCATTTTTCAAAATTAGGGAAAGCGCTCTTTTAAAAATTTCATGTGAGGTCAACAATATGCCACTATCTTCTAGCAAAGCAAGGGCGAACATTTTTGCAGAAAGAAGCATTCAAAAAGTGAAGTTTCCATCTTGTAAATCAGATGGCATTTGCTATATACCTTTCTCTATCATTCTGTTGATGAATTTGTTGGTGAAATCTTTAAACGATTAGTAAGATTCTAGAGATGAAACAAGGGATGATGCCCCCTCTCAAATACGTTTCTGTTTCATCTTCAAAACCATCAACTTCATATATGGGCTAAATTTTCCATAAACATGGATTTTCTGACCAAACTAAGGGTCCTGCGAAAAAAATACTCAGAATCAAAATTGTATAGCTTGAAATTCTCTTTCTGCATTGAGCCAATAGTTTTTTTCTAGGAGGCTTAGTTTTCAAGATTTTTGCAGCCAAAGTTTTTTTTCTTTCATTATTAAAACCATCGACTTTCTATGTGAAGGTTTTTACGATATCTACCTAATCATTTTGGCTGAAGATGTTGAAGATCATCTAATTCAAGGTTGAGTTCGAGGAGCACTCGAAGACTCGAACTTCATGATCTCAAAATTCCTATCCTGATTCTCGATCCTTTGCCTTGACCAATGCTTCCTCACTATATCACTATACGTATCTCTGCCACCAAAATAGATACATAAGCGACAATAACATCACCAATACAACGCAAAAGGTGCGAACGCTTGGCTATCTGTTATGGTTGAATAAAAGACCAGCAGGTGGTATCAACTTGTGCACCGAGACCAAGCGTTAGGTATTCTTCTTGGTTTGTGTGTAGTTTTGTAATCGAAATGATAACTTACCTAAAAACTTATGCTGGTTCGATAGAGTTAGGTATTGACGCGTAAATTTTTGATAAGCAAAGGTGGCAGTTTAACTATTAAGTTGAACAAATATGCAACCTGTTTTAATATACCTATACCGGTCGATACCTAAGTTGAATTTTTTTCAACGTTAAAAATTATATTTCGATAGAAAAAACAATAAATCGTTAAATTTCCTACTTTATTAAAATATAATCTGGGACGGCTATTGGTACCTACCGAGTGAGTGGTTCGTTAGGTGTTTCAGTGTATACTGGTTACTGTGTCGCTTATCTTATCGAATATACAAATTCCTACGTGCGAAATAAGTTAACGATTGATTTTAAATTTTTGCATAAAATTGTTCACCTTATAACGTTCGCGTTCGATTGTTGAAATGTCGTTTTCATGCATAAAATCGAACGTATATAGTTAATTATGCAGGTACATATGTATAGGAACGAAAATGCAAAAATTTTACCCGCAATCCGCGCCAAATATCCAAGCATGTCGGATTAAATATAAAATTCGTTGATGTATGTAAAATATTTTTGATTAATACCGCTTAAGACTTTAATTGGAAACTGGAAATATTTTAAAGGATGATTTCAGCAAGACGATACAAATCAACTCGAACAATGATTTGTGAAAAGAATTATTCGCATATATTTGGGCAAGGTTAGAAGAGCAGACGTATCTTGGAAGCCGAATCGTTCGATTGGTAAAACATGAAATTATCATTTTGCGGGATACGGATGAGACGAGGCTTTTCGCTTTTAAGAAGAAAATACTTAGGAATAGGATAGGAATGGCTGCGGTGCGGTATTTGTAATGTGTTTGTTGGTGAATGAAAACGCATAGCACAAAGGCCTGCGAACGCGTAAAGAAGTAACGCGGGCGCGAATGCGACCACTATGATAAATGGATTTTATTAAAACTTTCAGTCGAGAAAAGACGTTCGATCTAAAATCTCGCGGATTACCGGGTGGGATGTTAATTTATGGGTTGAACGTTTTGAAGAACGACTTCGGTAATAAAGGATTGGGAGATACGACTGATAAATTTGCCTCCTCTGCACCCTTCGTATACGCGGAATCCATCGTCGTATATATATAAAATATGGATTAAGCACGAATGACTTATGAATACGGAGAGAAAATTAAACAATGTGATTTGCGTACTGGTAAGAGACGAATCGGTAATAATAAGGCGAGAAGACGGGATGTAAATCGGCAGTGTGTGCATGGCGGCGATGGGCGAAGGTGGCTGACGAAGGGAGGCGCGGGCTACATCGGCCAAAAGGGTTGGAGACGCTTCGGGATGACTGAAAAGTGATACCGACGAGGCCGGGGAAGAATGGCAAAAGTACAGAAACGGCGATAGTAAAGGAATTAACTTTGATGTTTTCGGGTCGGGAACCTCAAAATGTGAGGGCTGATGAGAAATATTTGTTAGGGTTTCCAAATAAGCCAAATAAGACCTGTAACCAGCAACGAAGCAAGGATAATCAATAGCATATCTTCTGTTTGCACAATAGCCTTAATATATGAAATGTTACAACATATACGAATACACATAGGTACATAGACATACGCGTACGTCCACCCTCTACCCCCTTCGCAGTCGTATCGCTTATTAAATAGGACGGTTCGAAAATTCGCGCCACGTTTATGAAAAATATCCGCGTGTAACGTCGCCTTTTCCTTATTAAATTCTACATAGGTATACCTATCATATCGCCCGAATGTATGTACAGTGTGTGAATAATTTTCGCAATTTACATATTACACTCGATTCGTAAATAACTTTACAAAGAGTTGGTTGTATACGATGTTAAAAAGAGGGTGACTTTTTTTTCTCCCATTTACCGAACCGATGCGATGTTTCGAAAAGAAAAACAAACGATGTCATGCACGTACGATATATTAACGTGTAAAAATTGACTCGATTATTTTTGACAAAGGTGTAAATTCGATTACATAATGTTAATGGAATTTCTAATTTTTCGAACACCTTGCTCGTCGAAATACATTCCATATCTATACCCGGCCTGATGGCTGGTGCGAAGTATATACGAAACGTCGTAAATATCAACTTTTCAAATCATCCCTTACGTATATACGAGTACACGGCGTAGAATCGTATACTTCTTCTACTGACATCTATTAATCTGTCTCTCTGTTTGAACTTTTATCGCGAACTCACCCCTCCGAAGTGTCGTTTTTCCTTTTTCCTTAGTATGGTTTTACTTTCGCATTCGTCTCCTTCCAAAATCAAGGCTGACATTCCGACTACTCATATTTACCATCTAACTTTCATAATAAAATTGGGGTTCGTTGCGTTTCATATATTAGTACTGATGCTAATCAAATGTGAATAATGTGATGCCTGTCAAGCCGTTTATTGATAACGTTAAAATTGTAATTTAAAATTGCTGATGCTTCGTATGCTGTTGTATAAAACTGCTGTACCTACGGGTTCGCAGTCTATAACCATACTACCATACATAAGCGATCTAGGTGGGAATTAAATTTTCCAAAGGATAAAGTAAATTTTCTGACGTATTAATTTTATATTTCAAAAATGATTTGTTGGTTTACGCCTGAGATGTAGGTATTCAAGTTTTCTATACCTTGGTAGCTTTCGATTAGATTTTTTCGTTTATAATGAAATTGGGTAATTTGATAAGAAAAGCGGTGTTAAAGGTTCGAGAACAAGGTGAAATACCTACTTTTTACGACGGTATCAGGATTTTAAAAGTTTTAACGTTTTTGCGTTATATTTATGGAATTATCATCACCATCAAAGCTATACTTTTTTCCAAGCAATATGAGGGAACTTCCTTGGCTAAAAACCAATAGTACCTATCGTAAACAAATGGTAAATTTTTACGACCATTTTTGTAACATCGTAAAAAAAACATCCCTGCAAAACTTTTGCCGCAGAGAAAATCACTTCTCATCTTCGCTAACATGAACCAAAAATTATGTGCAAATGCAATACCCATTTGTCACAATGTTAGCTGATTTTCGAGAATCAAAGATCAACTATTTTAGATGTAGTCTGTAAACTATGTTTAATAGCCTCAGGAAAATCCGAAAAAAGTAATTAAATAGGTAGTCTTTAATCGGAAACATTGATCTAAATATGCCTCATGGAATTGGATCAGATATGCATCACCAGTTCACCACATCCTACTAGACAACGATGGTTCTAGTTTTGTTGCATAAAATTTGATCAAATTATATAATAACTGCAAGACCTACATCAAAACTAATTTGTATTCAGTTAGATCCAGCAGTATGCATCTGATCAAATTGACCCAACTTCATTGCTGTTCACTATAGATCTAACAAGATCACAATGGTTTTGATCTAGTAGTGCATTATTTACTGCCGAATTCAGCTTCAAACTATATAGTTTTGATATATACTCACTGAGTAGTGTTATGCGAAATATTTAGATGCTTTATAAGCTCAAACTGACGTTTTGGTGAGCAAATACTGTATGATTATGCAACCAGTATCACTTCTGAAGCAGTGAATAGTGGTGGAAAGCTAAAATTGGTTCTGAAACTGAAATTCCAAAACTGAAAACAGGAACGGAAATTGAAAGTTTTTTCAGTTCCAGTTTTCATTTTTTCAGTAATCTTCATCAAACTTTAACAATAAATTGTAATTCTAAAAGATGAAAAAAATGATATTTCAACTGGCAGTGGTGGAATAATAAAACCGGAACTAGAAACTGCAAACTGAAAAAAACCGAGATATGAACCGGAAAAACTAGAACTGAATCCGGAACTGAAACTGAAAAATTTTGGGAACTGAAACTGGAACTACGAGGACCTGATATTGCCAATGGATAGCACTTGTCTCGACTCTTGAGGGACAAAAAGCACAGTAACACTCATTGCCCAACATCAACATTGAAGAGACTATACTGTATTTTTCATTCTAAAAATAGTTGATGAACCTAAATGGAAAAAATATAGCCCCTTCAACAATGAAATTAGGCAATAAACATTAAAATTTGATAAATTTTTTTAAAAGTACTGTAGATCTATTTCCTTTTTTCATGAATAATTAGCTTTGGTACATACCGTATTGCATTCTTTCGCCGTTTTACGATACCCTGCCATTGATGGAAGTATACCTTTAGAGTCATTCATTTTACCAAGCCCAGCGTATGTAAGAATGAAACTCGTTCATTAAATTTATGAAAATATGCGTAAAATGCCGATAAGAAATGCGAAGATGTAGCAGTCTTCATTGTGTTGGGTGAAATGCAAAAATTCATGAATGGTCGACGTATAGTATATTGTGCGAGCAAGTTGCGTGTATTGAATTACTCGCGGAATGCGAAAAGAGTAGGAGGAGACGATAGAGAGGAAAAGTCTACCGACGTCTAGTCTGGAAAGCACAACAAGTACGAAACATTTCTGTTAGGTGGCGCTGAGTAAAATGTTGCTGCAATGTCACAACATTCTACGGGAATGCCCGTTTTCGTCTCCGACGTTCCTCGTACCGTATAATTTAACTACGTTACGTAAAATTTAACGAATACGAATTTTTTCATTATATTTCAATGGATGAACTTTGTGTACATTGTTGAATTTTTTCTTTGTTGTTTCGATATTGATTGAGGTACCTATGCTGGCTATAGATGCACTTAGGCATAGATAGGTACTTGTATGATGCACGACGCAAACTTCGTGTTGAATATTTTTCAATTTTTTATCATAGTCTTATTTACATTATAAAAGATTTCGGTATCGATATAATGAGGCGAGGACATCCTTTTTAGTATATTCTTTCAGTAAAAATTTATATAGGTAGTATCGAAGAATATGAATTTATGATGGGCCATAAAGCAAAGCTGAATCAATATCTCTCTCATCTTGTGCATGGATTTTTTCCTCGTCAATTAAAAATTCATTTATGTTGAAAACTCCTCCATTAAGTTATCCTTTGATTTAGTTTGGCATGCTGGGAAGGCAACAGGTGGCTGTGTATGAAGTGAACTTCTTGTTAGTTGTACGTACTTACCTCCGTTTCATCCTTTTGATGCTCCACCTGCTAGCTACTTACAAAGAAGAAATTTTGTGTACATGAGAATATAGGTAGCTGCCTTGTAGTGGAAGTGGAAATGGATTTTTTGCATCAAATTTTTATGGGCCAATTGCAAGGTTTATTCTTATACTGAATATACTGCAGGTTGAATGTATATACCAATTTCAACTCGATTCCCTCATCTGTACAAATTTTATTGGCTGTATTCCACGACACGATGTGTGAAAAAGAAAACAACCAAATGTCAACATCTTACATACGAAAATGGTAGATATTAATATAAAAATATACTTACCATATCAATCGATTACGCCGGAACATTTTTCACAAATGAAGAGTTTTCAGAGTTTATCAATATGGCGAGAAGTTGAATATTTTGAAAGCTATCTGCCATTGGTGCGGAGTATTGAAATGGATGAACACGAGTATACCGTGGAACACTCCGACTTCCGCGTGTATTATACATTTTGTTAAAGTGTTTTGAAAATAACTGCGCTCTAAATTAACATCATCTTTCGTTTGCCTATTCCATTCCGTATGGTTGCTTTTCATTATCGCGTGGCAGTGGCAGGGACCGCTTTACCATGTATTAGCAGTAATAGCCCGTTTCTCCGACTAGGCGAGCAGTATTTTTGACGGTATTGATGGTTGGTTGATGAAGTCGCCGACTGTATTTGCTGCCAAAATCTACATATTTCGGGTGTCAGAAATGAAGACGTCTCGAAATGTCGTTTTTGATGATCCCTATTCATATATCTGCCGAATGGCGGCAGCGGTGTGATTTTCGAAGTGTTTATTTCCGTTTGTATTGTACGAGGAAAAAATTGTTACATTTTTAGATTATTTGGGGAAAGTGAAATAGGTCATGTTGTGGATCTGTACGTCTACTTGCATTCGACGCGTTGCAATCCGGATGAGCAATTCTTTTTTTGGATCTGATGCTGATGTACCATTGGTCAAATTGATTATATTGACGGACTAAAAATTGATGTGTCCAAATGCCGTCCTTTATAATAATTTCTCCAGCATCGAGCTACAGTCCTTTACTCGTCATTCAATTTACATAAAGTAAACATTAAACCTGCCCGAGTACTGCCGCACGTGATGTGTGTACATAGACAATTGTTGGGAAGTGTGCCTAGGCATGTTTTCTAATTATATTTTAATCGTTACCACGGCTGATAAATTATGAAAAAAAAAAAAAAATGAAAAATGCCCGACATCGAGGTACCTACACGGTTGCATAGAATAAATGAAGCCGATATGTGGTCTACCTACCACTGTTATTCATGTTGTATTCAGCGTACGTTGGTTGCTGCCATACGTCTTGAAACATTTGCTGCCAAAGATGTAGAATAGGTGCAAAGACAACTCGTTTATGGCGGATAATAAAGTATAAATCAGCCGTTAGTGGTAAAGCTATAAGGTAAAAAGGGAGAGGAAAAAAAACAATACAACTTGTTTGCTGCCTCCAACATCGGATTCAATTGCCATTTTTTTTGTTGCATCCGTACCCAAGTGAAGTTAACGCGCTTACGCGACGAACAGGTTATGCAAGGCGCATTGGAAATTAATTATAAATTAGGAAGACGTCGCTGTCGCCGCGCATCGCGTCGCGTCGTTTTTTTTAAACGCGCGCACGTAAGAAATGAAATCTTATTCTGTTTTGAAAAACTCCGATCGCCGTCATTAAATAGGTATAAATCAAGTGCAACACGATTTTACTCTTGGAAGTATATTCCGTCTCGGATTTACTTATAGATAGATTAATAGACGCGATGGCAAAGAAACCCAAGAAATATGGCCGAACTGATTTTAAATCTCGAAGAAGGAGAGTACCTAGTTCAACTACAATCAAATGGAAAACAAGAAACAAAATTAATCAAATGTCAGTCGTAGTTTTAAGATTCATAATTTTCAGGCAGAACCGGTTTCGTCAGAAACGACTAGGTGATTTGCATTACACTAGTTTGAAACCTCTTCGCGTCGCCATAACTGAGTTTACTTTGCTTCTTTTTTTTCTCCTCCTCCCTCCGTACACGTTGGCAGCTATCTGGTTCTTTCTTTATGTGCGCTTTCGTTGATATAGGTAACGTGAACCTTAGAAGGCATCGATTTTCAATTGTAAACAACCGGAATGACGGGCCGATTCGGCAGTTTTTCTATCACGTCATTCATTGAAGGCAGGTTGCCATGGAGGATGATTTGATTCCACAATGGAGGGGGATTCGATTCAAACCAGGTTTCTTCTATACCCTGCAACCCGCGATAATCGCTATTTAATTAACTCGTTTATATATTTTTAAAGTGATATGGCCGATGGGGATGGGGATACGGCAGATGAGGGTTTGCTGTGATTCGCTCGAAGACATGGTTTTCGATGCATTTTGTAATTCAGGAGGAGAATTTGGTATTTTCAGCCATTCGTCAAATGTTTTAGAAATTCGTTTTGAGGAATTCCAAACAAAGCAGAAAACAGTGATCAAAATCAATGTAAATTGTTGTGGCCAATCTTACTTATCGGTAGATCTATCTACAGACTTTGTTGAACGAGAATAATAACGGATTCTCTTCTGATTTTTAATTTAAATAGATGAATTCGTTAAAAATTGCAATACATGTAAGTAAGTTCCTGATTCCAACAGTCTCTAATCTTCTCATATACAGCCCGATGTTCAATCTTTCCCATTCTCATTTCTCGTCGAGGTTCATCCCTGATGAGATTGAGAGCTGGCAACTCCTCTCTACCTCACCTTTTCAGGATAAATGTAATGGATAGACCAGAATTGTGCTTTACTTACACCATCACCTCCCTCATGTAAATTCCATCTGCGATTTTAATCACAGAATGCTCGAGTGTGGGGTCCTTGATTAAATACAGTAGAAACTTTACCATGAACTCCTCGAGTTAGGGTATCCCTTTCTCTGCAATAGATATCTTCCAGAATTTTACATAAAATTCTTGAAAAAAATGAAAATTTATAAATTTAAAATTGTTTTTTTTTCTAAAATAAAAATGAAAAATTTTTTTTTTTTCTAAAATAAAAATGAAAAATTGTTTTTTTTTAAATAATTTTTTTAAAAATGACTTTTTTTTAATAATGACCAGATTTCAATTCTGAAACAGATGTAACCACTGTTTCTCCCCTTAAATGGGACCTGCTTTTAGGTGGGAACAAAGAACAATGTTTCACTGGTTTTTTTTTGAAAATTTATTCCAAATTTGTGCAAGTTGTTTGGTTAGGTTAGGTTAGATTATGCAAAAATAAATTTTGTTTATGCATTGTAGGTATGCACACGACCTCGTTTTGAACAATTTTGATGTAGGTACCTATTATGCATAAACAAATAAAATTTGCGCATTCTTTTTCAGTAAGCTCATTTACATAAATACTTTTTTTTTCTTTAAAAATCAGTTTTTCAAAAAAAATAATCATAAGATATTAATGGGGATATAATTTCCTCGTCACTTGTTATTTTAATGCATAATTCGTTATATTCCGTTTCTTCATTGGCTTTATACCAAAATCCTCGCATTCCTTCTGAAGTAGGCACTTCCGAAAAAATGTCACTTATCCAGCATGAATTATCTTATCAGTTGAAAATACCATCAACATCCAGTGTAGTGTACATTTCACGCACATGTTTCCTAAGTACACCCGTATAAACTTTGTGTGCACCTATATATGTGCTGTCTCAACACACACTGAAAAAAAAAAAGCAAGAAAGAATAAAAGACAACAATCATCAAACGCCATACGCGACATTATCGCTGAGAAAACAAACGACGCGGCGCGGCGTAAAAAAAATCCTACTTGGCGCCATAGGCGTCTAAATATCGACGTAACAAAAACATAGAAGCAACGTTCGGTGGAAGCGAAGAATAACAAAGAATGACGATACGATACGCTATCGAGAAGTTATTAGCGAGAGGCGGAGTCGATCAGTTAAAGTGGAAGCGGCAGCCGAGGTGGGACGTACCAAGGTGGAATACACTTTTCTCTCTATGGCTGATAGATTTTTTTTCCAACTCGTTACGATATAAAACCTGCACTCGTGTTAAAAGTTGGCGAATGGCGATACCGCCCAAAAACACTATTTCAACTCGGAATGCATGGTGTAAGTATAGCGATATTATCTAGGGGTCTTTTACTCTTTTTCCTTAATCTTATATAAATTTAAAAGCGACGAGGTAGAGCATCCAGAGCGTTTATTTATATTTAATGAAACTGGTTCGTTTTATATTATGAACTTAGCTCTGTATTCGTTCAAGTACGAAAACCGTTATGCTTGTAAAATAATTTTTTTATACAATTAAGTTTTCATTAATGACGCAAAAAAAAATTGAATCGTTATTGCGAATACGAATGCTAGGCGTGTTGACATTTTTCAAACGCGAATAAAAAGGATTTTTTTCTTCTTTCAGCAGACATTAGACAAGGGACTGTTTTGTCGTTGAAATATCGCACGCGACCACGTGCATCTCTTATACGAGTAGCAGCGTGTATTCAGTAGTGACTGTGTGCTATAAGACAGCAGGCTTTTTGGTTTATAAACTTGTCAACTACGAATATTTGCTGGTTTTTGTTTAGTCATAGGAGGTTTCAATTGTTGATACGTCACTGATCAAAAACATCAGTTAAAACAATAAAAAATTATAATGAAGGGGTTTTTATAAGTGAATGTAAATTACGAATGCTGCGTGTGGGAGAATTAGAAGGCTAAAAAATGTCGTGACAGCTTCTTTAATTCGAATAAAGGCTAAATTTTATAACTTATGAACTTTTGAAAACGCGCAGTTGTGTTTTATGATTATTATATAGATGTGTGTAGGTTTAGTAAAAACAAAAAAACTTAGATCGGTTTAGCATGAGTCTTTGAGCCATCAATATAGGTTATAACGTTGATAAAAAAAGGTACTAAAGGGAGGACATAGATATGGAACATCTGCTTTGACCACCCTCTCCCTACAGGTCATGAGTGCATATGAAGCGGATTTAAAGTTCTGAGTTGAAACATACAAATTGAGGTAAAAAAGTTAGTAGGATCTACAAAATTGGAAAAAAATTATCTTGGAAAGTTCATTAACCCCGCCACATTTCACCCTCAAACTATCCAGTCCATATTCAATATGCATCAAATTTGTAGATAGGAGAAGTATATTAAGAAAGGAAGGTCTCTAATTATAAAAATGCGTTTATGTTTATAATTAAAATAGAATGGTAGTCTCTACAGGCACATATCGATATATAAATATTTATCCAATTATCCATTCAGCTTAAACTACTTATTTCTTGTTCTGAAGTATGAATGGCCATTGAGAATTTATGAAATGAAACGCATGTATATTTTCTTACTTATTAATTCTTGACGGATACGGATCGTCGAACTGGCTAATATCGCAACATGTACATATCTTGACGTCTGCCCGTTATGTTTATTCAATATACGCAATTATAATTAATGCTAACATAAGCTCGACCATCTTTGCATATTCAGTATTGATCCCATGATTTACTTCATTTAAAAAGTGCACACTGCTGGGCATAGGTAGTTCATGTGATGATGAAAAAATTGCTGTGCTTAATGATTAAAGGAGCAGATTCAAAAAATTGAGATGTGAGAACTTGGACAATTTTATCAACAAGATATGCTCTAACTATATACAGGATGTCTACCAAATCGCAAAAATGAAAATTCGTGCTTTTTTTCTTGCTATTTATGAAAAAAATATCATGCTACAAATATTTAAAAAAATTTCTATGAGTATTACCAATATATCCTTCTCCAATTATGCGTTGTGTGTACTTTTTGCATAATTTTCAGAATTTTTTATAAAAAGAAGTTGAAGCAACAAACCCAAAAAACGTTGAAAAGAGAAGTGGTCCATAGGTGACAGAAATCAAGATGTAACTACAACATGATCAAAAATCAGATCTCCTACAGCAATTAGGAGGGAGAGAAAACTCTTTATTATTTAGTCACTTTTTGATCTTAAAAATCCTTGAATGATGATCCTCAACCCATTCAAAATGACTTACGAGGTTGCCTTTGGCATGTCGATTTGATGTGTGCTCTAGAAGTGTCTTTTGGGAGCTTTACCTCCCATCCTCCATTCACCTTTGAAAACTACATTTTTCATTGTTTTCAATGTTATGTGATAGCTACAGACCACTCAGATCAACCTAGGAGGCTGTCCTCTGGCATCTGAGACAAATTGAAGGATTTTCTAGGAAAAGGAAGCAGAGTTACTGAAAACTCCGATTACAGCTACTGAAAATTAACTTGGAACATGTTAAGCTAAATTTAACAAAATTATATTTGTATTAGGAGCATACCCAGGCAGTCGTCATTTGAAGCAGTGATGTAGCCAAACAATCATTCAAAGTAGAAGGAGGTTGATGATGGGAAAAAAGTGATTTTATGTCAAGAAGTATGTAAATGTACTCACTTCAAGTCCTAGCGAAACGAGGGTGATAATTTTTCCAGAAAAAGACATTCAAAAGAGCCTGACATAAAGTTTTTTTCCAATATTTCCGTCCTCAAAAACAGCCAGGCACCATACATCATTGATTCAATAAATTCGAAGGAGGGCTGGTTTGGCCAAAAAAACATTCGATTTTATGTAAAATTTTGAAAGACATCTATTATTTTCTTGAAAATATAAATAAATTTATTGAGCCTAAACGAAGCGAGGGCAAAAATTTTTGCGAAAAATCATTCAAAGCTGAAATTTCAATATTTTTTTCAATTTTAATTTTATGGAAGAAATACTATCGAAAAACAAACTTCAAAATTTAATCAGTTTTATCAAAATTTCGTGCTTTTTTCGTGACTTTGTGCTCAACTGCTCATTTTCTGAAATGTTTATGGAAGAAAATTGTGGGAGCATGGAATCTGGAGATTTTTTGAACTTATCTCTTCCTACCAGACGCAGCACAATACCAAGGCAACTCCATTTGGCTACCAAATCATCCCTTAAAATATATCTAGAAAAATGTTGTCTCGGCCAATTAGGGCTCGCTCAGTAATATTAAAAATGATGTGCCAAATGAAAATTTTTTTTTTTTTTTTCATTTTCAAAACCATTGACTTTGCATTATAGACCACCCTGTATCGAAAAAAATGTTGATATAAGGAAACAATACATCGTTATTATACACAGAATATGCCTATACCCTTCACAATGGTAAAAGCCCTATTATAAAAGTTTCAAAGTACATCTACCTACCTTTATACCTAAACCTACCCTTACGTATACAAAGACATGCGAATAATCAAACGAAATTGATCGGAAGTATTAGTACATGACGACGAATTCTTTGCGGAAAAAAGTAAACACAGCAGAGAAAAACCACATGGGAAATTAAATACCCCTTCCGTATGAAATAATGAATTCGTGCGTATAAGAGCTGTTTAACGAATGTGTTATTGAACACCCACATCCCACATCTTCGCAGGATATCAGTACGAAAGGAAACTATGCTCACAATTACATAGACATATGCTCCCAATATTTTATTGAAAATACACAAAACTGGGTAATATCATTGCCGCGGAGTATAAGAGTGTGATAGATTCCGTTATCGTGGACACGAGGAACTTGATAAAACAATAATTTATCTATGTATCAGTATCGATCACTTCCTGTGGATGTATAAAATATCATCAAATAATTTCTATATTCTAATATCGCAACCCACATGAAACGAAAAAAAAAGAGGAAACACGGCGATGTATCTTTATCGGATTAGATTACTTATTAGCAGATTTTTCTATAGATTCTTCTTTATAACGGACTGAAATGCGTATATAAGAAGGTATCTAAAGCTATGAGCAGTTTGCATCATCGATTTGCGAAATGTAACACGCGATAATCTCATATCATATACACGATATAACATCGTAGACAGGTTAGACACGCGAATTCATTTTTTACATTCGAATTCAATTAGCTCGCGAGAAGAAGCGACGCGACGCGATATCGAATTTCAAAAACAAAAGAATCGGTCGATTCATCGGTTTATGTTGTAGATGTATACGATTTCAGAAATATAGATACCTTTTATCGTATTGAAATAGTTTCGAGTACGCACGTGTATCTAATTGCGATGTGCTTTGTATATCTAAGTAAGATTGCAATTATACGTATAATCGATAATCTAAGAATTAAGAATTGCATGGCGCACCTCATCATGGGTTATTGATATGCGAATAATTTCCACCAGTCGGCGATTTTGATCGGTGTAGTCAATGTACTCTGATACTATGTATAAGCACTGGAAAACGCTTACGTAAGCGGAAAATCGTTCGATAAGCGCGATATGCTGAGGCGAGTTACAGTAAAAGAATTTCTGTGCGACGATTTCCGGTTAATCATAACTCATAAGTCAGACTTGCCGATTCGATGGAATTTTTTTGAAAAAAAAAAATTAATAAATGTACGTCGGTAATGTGGGTATTACCTTGGTACGAGAGAAAAAGCTGATGCAGTGTAGTCGTAGACGTTTCACAGACGACGACGAGAAGGTAAAAGACTTAAAGGTATGCGACGTATGGAGCCTGAGACGACGTGTAAACTTGGCCGAAACGTAAATTTCGCCTAGACTGGCATAGATGGCGCTGGCATTAACGAAAAGGAAAAACCGCAAAATATAAAAGGGGTAAGATTTTCGCTTTTCTGCCAACACGTATAGAAACATCTAATTACTAGTCAAAGGGTTGAAATAAGTACAAGAGGGTTTAACTTAGCTGCTTTGTAATTCCGATTCCCTTTTTCGCCGCGTTCGACCCATCGCCCATCGCGCCATAAATGGAGGTGGGCGGCATATTTCGGATCATTTGACGTCGGATCAAACTTATCTCTTAAAGTATTTTCTCTCTTTTGCGAAATCTGCCTTTAATGCCAATGTGACGTTGCGCTACCACCATTTTTGCAACCCTTTCGTACTTCTGCCCCCTTCTCCATCAAGTATATATACGTTTTACTTTTCTACCAACCCTAAAATGCCGATGGCAAAATAATTCGTTGAAACGTTTCAAAGTAAAATCAATTCCTCGTAATCATATCTTCTAGGCATACGGTACAACCCTTTCGTTTCGTTTTCCGCGCCACGCCGATGCTCGGTGGTGTTTTTTTCTTCAAGTTTTTCTTTCTTTTTTTGGCGGCGGCGGTAATGGTGGTTTTTCTCGTTGATGAATTTCGTCGATAATGAAACAGATGCTTGGAGGGCAGCGTGGTTTTTTTATGGGATAAAATTTACTTCTTTTTTCCCTATCTTTCATAATTTTATATTATTTCCAAAGTTTCGTTTCGAAGCGCATCCTGATTTGTGTACCGGGGTGTTTGTCGAGACAGGAGTAAACGTGTTTATTTTGTGGTGTTGAATACCTTTTAGAAAAGTTGGAAAACTTAGGCCAATGCGAATTACTCAGAATAGTTGTAAGAAATTACCAGCGAGTTTCCAAAGAATATATACTCATGACTCAGCGTTACCAACCGTAGTGATAAAACATTACAAACAGTGATATTTTTCCTTTAAAAAAAAAAGTAGTGAATTTGTAGTGATAAAGTGATAAAAAGCGATTTTTCAGCAAAAAAATAGTGATTTTTGATGATTTTCATGAAAAAAAAGTGAATTTGATAATTTTTTTTAAATTCACCGTGCCAATTTTGTTAAAAGTAATTACTTTGGTAATTTTTTGGTTATT
>FIZU01045306.1:0-33108 GCA_900064475.1 Pseudococcus longispinus
ATAGTAAATTTTACCATAAATCAAGAATTGGTGTAACTTCCTGATATTTTATAGTAACTTTTACGATACATTTCTCTCAGTGTAGAAATTTTTTTTCGCGCAATTATTTGATATTTTCGAGTGATGAAATGTATAAGTATATTTTTTTTGCCAAAGTTTGTACTTTTCAAAAATATAAATGGTCCTGAATCCATTTCAGAGGTCCAAAATTCAAAATCGAAATTTTAGTTGGATATTGAATTGTATGTTTTTTGATTTCCGGAATCCATTTCTGTGGTAATTTTGGAATAAAACTTATATTAAGTTTCGGAAAGATGGGGACCAAATTCAGAAAATTTTTATCCTGAAAAAAGTTTTGAAACTGAATTTGGAATGTTTTGGGACCAATGTCTGAATAACAGTTTGGGGACCAATATTTCAGAAAATTTCAATCCTGAAAAACGTTTTGAGACCAAATCTGGAAAACCGTTTTGAGACAGATTTCATCAAATTTCAACTGTCAGAAACATTTTGAGACCAAGTTTGAAAAACAGTTTTGAGACCAATATTTCAGAAAATTTTGACCCGGAAAAACGTGGGTACCAAAAATTAAAATTTTTTAAAGTTGTTGAATGAGGTGTCAAAAATCGATATTTTTTGACCTTTCAAGTCTCCGTTCTTGATGCCATTTCGCCAAAAACCAGAAGGGTCTCAAGGGAGATTAAATTTCACCAACAATTTAAAAAAATATTCTAATTGGTTCTCAAAGTACTTGCTTTTCGATTACTGGAATCCATTTCTGAGGCGATTTTGTCAATAATTTTGAGTTGAGTTCCACCTTGGTTCGAGTTAATTCCTACCAGCTTTAAATCCCATTTTGATTTTTTTTGGGTGAAATGACTTCGAAATTTCAAAAGAATACCATCATAGGACGGCAGAAAAGAGAAATTCGAGGTCAAAAACCAAATAAAAATATTTTTCTGAGGTTTAGCTAGCTTTATTACTCTGGAAGCGCGAAATATCGAATTAACCTCGCGAAGAATTCTAAATAAAAATTTACTTCGCACGTTCGTTGGTTCTCGACCCTCCCCCTTTTTGAAAATGACGCGACGAAACATAGTAAAACTAATTTTCATACGTAAACAGTTGAATTTCGAGAGGAAAATTCACACCTGTGCTAGTTATATTTACCTACCTCGCTGTGTGATCGGTATTAAAAAATAATTCGCAGTTGCTACATATGAATGGAAAATCCATTAAATTCGTTGTATAAATAGTCGAACAGATACAATCACCGTAAGGTCTATTTAAAATTACGCCGCGATGCGATTACTAAATGGAGTTTTTTTCATCGCTTAAGTAAATGAAAAGAAGAGAGAAATATCTATTTTTTCAAAATTTAACGAATTAATGCTTGTAAATGCATCTCAAAGGTATATAACAATAATTGAATGTTGGTTTTGAAATTTTTTCCCTCAAATGTGTAATATTCTCTAGAGGTTGAGTAAGGTTTTTTCTACGTACACGTACGTGAAAAATTCTATATAAAAACCTAATGTTCGGAAGCTGTTAAATTTAAAGCCTTATTTCTTTACTTCGAATGGGGATTTTCTCTTATAAACGCGTATGGGGGTTTCTTTTTTCTTTCTTTGCCCCGGTCTTAGGCTTGGATGTACACATAGAATATGAAGTGAACTTTTTTTTCTTTTATTAGACGAATAGAACGAGAAAGGCTCTGAAATATATAGTTTTTTAATACTGAATTTTTAAATTGAAAAATAAAAGTTTCCTGTTTTCAAACGACTCTTTATTTGAGTCGTTTGTTTCGCTACGCCGCGTCGTGAACTGCGAAGCTCGTAATTTTTTCCTTTTCGGTAGATCGAATCGACCTCGAAGCATGAAATGTACGTAAAAGTACGTATGCGTAAGTGGCTTTTAATTTATTCGCCCAAGTTTTTTCGACGAACAGGATTGTCGTATTTGTGAGAAAAATCGAGGAAAATAAAGCGAACGTTGGCAATTCTTTCAAAAATCTTGGTGGAAGAAATCGGTCTCGCGAAAAGCTACATTCGAGTTATCGTATTCGTATTCCTTTTTTTTTTACAGAGTGCTTTAAAATATCAAGTTTATGGAGAAAAGTTGGCTTATTATTCTATTCGTAGATTGTAGGAATCTGGTAAATTATAAAATATGTGATTAAAGTTACCGCAATTACCTGATTTAGATTCTCGAAAAGTTGCAAAAATTAGACAAATTATGAAAAGTTTTGAGACTGTAATTGGCTTAGCTACTTTAATAATTTGAGACTATATTCGAAGCATTATTCAGCTGCAGTATTTAGATTATTTCAAATTTAAGAAATAAGTTGAAAAGATCAAGAACACTTCGGAAAGTTTTTGAGATAGAATTCTGATACTAATTTGAAAAAATTTCTGCTTATAATTAGGAAAATTTCAAGATAGTACTCGTGGAATATCTTTAAAATAACATTTAAGAACTTTTGAACCTATGTATGGATATTTATACATTCGGATCATTTTGAGATCAAGTTTTGAAAAATGTTGAGGTTATACTTCGTAAACTTTATACAATTCAGAGACTAAATTTGAAACATTTGGAGACTACCTTTGAAACGTTTTTAAACCCAAGTCTGGAAAACAGTTTTGAGACCGAATTCAGAAAATATTTTGAATAAAGTTTTGAGACCAAGTTTAGAAAACAGTTTTGAAACCAATTACAAAAAAATTCGACCTTGAAAAACGTTTTGGGACCAAGTCTGAAGAACCGTTAAGAGACAAAATTTACTAAATTACTACCCTAAAAAACGTTTCAATTTTGACCCAGAAAAAATTTTTGAGACAAAAATTGGAACGTTTTGAGATTAAGTCTGCAAAATAGTTTTGAAGTCATTCCTAAAATTTTTGACCCTGAAAGATGTTTTGAGAATAAATTTAGAATGTGCTGGGACCAAGTGCCAAAAACTGTTTTTGAGACCAATATTTCAGAAAATTTCTGCTGTAATTACGTTTTGAGACTAGATTTGGAACATTTTGAGACCAAGTATTAAAAAACAATTTTGAGACTAATTTCAGAAATTTTCTGCTGTGAAAAACGTTCTGAGACTAAATTTATAAAGTTTTGAGATCAAGTCCCAAAACTGTTTTGAGACTAAATTTGGAACGTTTTGAGACCCAAGTCTGCAAAAAAAAGTTCTGAGACCAATTTCCAAAAATTTTGACCCGTTTTGCAACTAGATTTAGAATTGAAAAACTCTTTGAGACTGAATTTGGAAGTTTTGGGACCAAGTTTGGAAAACAGTTTTGAAATCAACATTTCAGAAAATTTCGATCCTGAAAAACGTTTTGAGACAAATTCAGAAAATTTTGACTCGGAAAATTAATTTCTCTATTGTTTGAATATTTTCAGACTGCATTTAGGTAATTTTGAGTGTAAATTTGGAACATTCTGAGACTAAATTTGAGAGCTTTCGAGACCAATTGAAAATTGTCTCATTGTTTTGAGACTACATTTGAAATATTTCTTGAGACCAAGTTAGAAAAATTTTTGAGACTGAATTTGGTTAATTTTGAAATGTTTTGAGACTACAATTGGACAGTTTGAGTTAAATAAAACAATATTTTTGCATTTTGAGTCTAAATTTAATTTTGAAACCAAGACAGGGAAATTTTGTTGGGAAGCTTTGAGGTAACGTCTAGGAACCTCTGGACACAGCATTTGAAGAATTTTGAGACTACATTGAAACAGTTTTGAGACTAATTCAAGAGAATTTGACGTCGAATATGTGAAATTTCGAGATTTTTGGAAAACTGTTAAGCAACATTTGGAAAATTTCAGGCTATTTTGAGAAAAATATTATTGTATTTTTTCAGTAGAGGGGTTAAGGGGGGAGGAGGAATGGGATACCAAATGTGCGTACGAAATTCGTTTAGTTCATAATTAGGTACATATTGTAATGTGAGGTAATTTTTTTAGCAGATCGAATTCGCTTATACGAAACCTCCTATTTATCCTTGGTCGTTGCAAACGACTACGACGTTGATACGGTTATAAACACTGCTCATACGGAAGGTGTAAAGCCCATGTACACCTATACGATAAATATTAATCGTCAAATTCATATCGTAACGTTAACTAAGTAAAGAAGGTACCTAATCGTAGTACTACATACAAAATTATATGTACAAACGTTCACACAAACATACCACAAAAGCACGACGATGTACTGTAACAAAGCGTATACGTATACGTACGAAGACGTAAAACTCATAATAGTGTGAATAATTGTGAATTGCGCCGCACAAAAAAGCTCTGCTACATGAAAGAGAGATAAAGAAATGAACATTTCGTTATATTATACTTATACAGTTATACCATAGTATTAGTATATCGTGCTACGTATAATATCGTAAATTTATATAAGAATAAAACGTATAATTGCGGAAGTTTGTAACCGAGTGTGTGTTGGTTTTCGTAGTAACTACTGTACACACGGTATGAATGAAACAGCACAGGGTTGAAGGTGAAGTAGGGGCGAGCTGGTTCAAAAAGAAGAACCACGATGTTTGATTATTAAAGTAAAGTCGACGTGAACGGATTGGAAATACGTGGTGTAATATAGCTGCGTTATAATGGCGCCTTGTGGTTGGAAATTCAAACGTTATACGTATATACGGAACGATTTAAATGGAAGGATGGGGGAGTTCGTTAGTGAGAATTTGCTTTTACGTAGTAAAATGAGCTGCGGAGTTTTCCTATATACGTACATGGGAAAGTATTGATTGGCCAGGGGAAATACACGTCTACGAGTGTATTTTTATTGTGTTAGAACCCGTGCCAGTTATGTAATGTGCGAGGAGTCGGGGTCGAGCAAAGGGATCTTCGAGTAGGAAGTTTTTTTTCGCACGCTGATATTAATAACTATTCGCACGTTGGTGAAAAATTTGGCCTCGACGGCGGTAAAAATGTTCAATGGGAATTTTTTCGCGGTGGGTGGCTTTAGGGAGGGGAATTTGGATAGTGTGAAGTACTCGTTGGGAACATGGATCTTGGTCATTTTGAAATTGAAAGTAACTGAAAGAGAATAGAAAGGGGAAAACCGGGGTGACCTTGAATCTTGACTGAAAACATCCGGTAGAAGTCATTTGGAAAGGTAAAATTGGCCCAAAATTTGAAATTCTTGATGACACATCTTCACGTTAAAAGAAATATTTTGAAAAAATGGATCAAAATTGGTCCAGAAAAAATGGTCAAAACTAGTCCATGGGAAGAGGCTGATGAACTGTCATAAGGTTTTCTTATTTCTAAAAAATCTAGAAAAATGTCAAAAGGTTTGGAAGATGACAAAGGTTTGATTTTTTCGGTCCCAAATTTGAAAATTTCTGAATCTCGATGCTTGATGACACAATATCTATTCCTCAGCTGAAAAAATTGGTCAAAATCAGTCCTGTCAAAAATGTCTTAAAAATTTCCAACTTTTGATTTTTTCCGTGCCAAA
Organism: Pseudococcus longispinus; assembly: GCA_900064475.1. NCBI lineage: Eukaryota > Metazoa > Arthropoda > Insecta > Hemiptera > Pseudococcidae > Pseudococcus > Pseudococcus longispinus. The sequence continues at coordinate 5,495 of FIZU01045306.1, forward strand.
CTAGAAAATGTTTTCCAAAAGAGATTTTAAAATTTCAAAAAACATTAAAAATAGCTATTTTTTTGTTTCTGAAAAGACCCAGTTCTGGGAATCGCTGAAAGAATACGAAATTGGAACAAGTTTTCCCCAAAATCGAAAAACTTTTAATCAGGCATTTATTATTCAGATTTTGTTGAAAATTTTCAAAAAAAAATATACCTACAAATCGTCGAAAATGATGAAATTCTAAAAATTTTCAAAAAAGTCGTTTGAAATATTCAATTGAAGAAATCATCAAAAAATAATGGAAAATCATCGAAAATGTTGCCACAACTCTCGAAATTTTTACCAAAATCAGTATAAATATTGTAAAAATAGTCAAAAAACCACGAAATCCGTCAGAAATCTTGTAAAAACTACTTAAATTTCCACATTTTTCAAAATTTTAATGCTCTTTTACCACCATTTTGTCGTTACTTTCAATGATTTTTATGAAAATTTGTAAATATTGTGACGTTTTTTATGGCATTTCAACCTCTTTTACAACATTTTTCAACGATTTTTAGGATTATTTTCACAAATTTTACGAGAATTTTGATGTTTTATAATGTTTTGGATAATTTTAACCAAGTTTTTACTGGTTTTTATGACGATTTATTATGAGATTTTCACCGAATTTTTGACGTTTTTCATGATCTTTTGACTGCTCGTACAATTTTTTAAATGATTTTTATGGAAATCTTAATAATTTTAACGAAATTTTTGACAATTCTAATGATTTTTTTAAACTGTTTTTTATAATATTTATAGAAATCTCAGCTATTTCAACGACATTTTCGACGATTTTAATGATTTTTTTTACAATTTTTACAATATTTTTACCGATTTTTTGTGAAAATTTTGACAATTTCGAAAAATTTCACGATTTTTTGCCATTCTTGTCGTATTTTTGAATTATTCGATATTTTTACCCATTTTATGACAATTTCAATTATTGTTACAAAATTTTCAACAATTTTTATGATTTTTTGACAATTTAGTCAATATTTCGTGTTTGAATAAATAGATGGCAGTGGGGGGGGGGGGATTGTGGTGTTGATCAATAAATCTTAAATTCACAATTTACTAGTGACCTAGAATTACAAAAAGAACCTAAGTATCTTGTTAAAACTAGGATTTTTATCTTCTTGGTTATTTTGACAGACGAAAATACGCTTTTTCAGATGAAGCAAATCGTAGATTTTTAGCTTTCTTTTTCCAAAGAAGCCTAAATTTTACCACCGAAACCAAAATTTTCCAACTGGAAATGAAATTTTGTCTTGAGCGGAGTGCCAATTTGACAGGGTAATTCTGATAATGTTGTGACTTTTTTTTGAAAAAAATTAACAATTTATTTTATCACTGCTCATTCCTATAATTTTTTCCCCTAAATTTAAATTCAACGAAGAATCTAAAAATTGTCAAAATGATTCTAAAAAAGGACAATTTCAAGTTTTCAGCCTTTTCTATGCATATTCCTCAAAAATCGTCTATAGAATTGATTCTCACCTTCCCTCTTCTTTGGAGTCTGATCGTTTCTCCGTCCTTTTTTTTCCTGCGATTCTTCTGTTTTTCTGTGTCACTTCTAACGTGGTCTGGCATGTTCACAAATTTTGAAAAAATATAAATCAAGGAATAATAAGTGTATGCTATACTACGTCGTATTAGAGTAAAATTGAAAAATTGAGGGGAAAATGGTTTCCAACTGTACCATGAAAAGTCGATCTCGGTCTCGGTATTTACGTAAAAATCGGCGCTCACGTTTACTCGTTGGCAAAAACGAATAATTTGCTACAAGAGGAGGTTCGATGTTGAAGGACATAAATCACGACGCGAGCGAGGCGTAAAGTTGTTTCGACAGTTTGGGATATTTTTCTTAAAACGCACTAATGCTACGACGAAGTACAAGTGAGGTGATCCACACGCCTATAAGGAAGATTTGTATACAGCATAATACAATGTTCAAAATGGGGTGCTAACCAAAATGAGTGATATATCGGTAGGAAATTTTAGGTTCCCCTTGGGTCAATGAATCGGAAATAAAGAGTTTGAATTTTAATTTCTTTTATCTTCATAGTATGATAATGTAATCGGGCATATAGATGGAATATGATGATAGGTCACCGATGACACGACCATATCGAATTTATATTACATAAATTACGAAAATTTTATTGGCCACGAGATAATTAGCATTAATTAAATGTAAAGGTCGACTGGATCAGAGTATAAAATGTCATCTCGGCGTACCAAATTATTCACATAAGAAAGTTTTCTCAAGCATTCGAGTAGATTAGAAAACAAAAAAAAAAGAGGAATAACATTTTGTTGTTCGCGTGTACGAGAAAGTGTGAGGGTGAAGGGAAAACGAGCATTAACGAACACGAGTGTGGGTATATTTTTAGAAGAGATGACGCTCCTAGAAAAGAAAATGCATTAAAATAGATATATAGGAGAAATTAGGGTTAGAAATTTCGCCATACGTGTGTACGTATAGTATTAGTATTACAATGTAAGTACCTACCATCTCGTTATACACATTTTGCCATTGAAATGCACAACGAAATTTACTCTCGCAGCATCATTGTTCTGATGGTTGCCGGAAATTACAACCATGTTCGGCGTGCTCTCTCGTCTTAATGCTCGAGAATTTAATTAGTAGCGCTTTTTTTATGGCTTTGTATCATTTATGGTAATTTTATTTTAGATAAACATCCGAAAAAGAGCAAATGTAATGTCGGATGTGACGGTATGGGATGGTTCATCTTTTCGAGGCTTAAATAGGCTTTCTTTATCTGGCTTTTTTTCGGTCGATGATTAGATCTGATGCTGTTGGCGGATGTGGAACAGTTGTGTGTGTTTTACATACGTATGATGATGATGATGTAACCAAGAAGGCGTACGAACTACGTAGAGAGATACGAGTTGTTTGGAAATTTCGTACGTATGTACTACGTAGGTACCCACACGTTTTTGTTGCGGCGCCAGAATGTGATAATTGAACGAAAAAAAAAGAGGGGTAATGTATTCGAAGACTTCGTTATCTTTCTTTTTTTTCGTCTCGAATATTCTCTTTGTGTGTTTGAACAGAAGTACTATGTGAATATTTATGAAATTTTCATCATCTTATCTCGTGTAATATCCATATGATTGTAAGTTAATGGTCGAATGGTGTTAAATTTGAAAGGGGGTTGAAAAAAATTGATCTTTGTGGGACAATTTTGAATTGAGAATGTTTCTAAAATTCCAAGAACCGGTTTAATCGGGTAAAATGGGTCGTAAAAATTTTAGCAGATAAACGAAGCTAAAAATCTTATCGAGTAATTTCAATTTTTTTTAACGAATGCCAAATTTAAAGGACGAGCATAGCGAATTGATTACGAATCGATTTATGGTTTGTTAACTTGAAAAGAAGATGAATAGAAAATTAGCCAAAGACATGGAGAAAAGGGTAATTTTGAAATATACTGAATGGCAAATCAGGCTAATGATTGGGTCATTAATGATACATCAAAATTCAAAATTTCGGAGTTGGTATAATTTGTTTGAATTGTTTATTTGTAATTTTTGCTAAGAGACATTTCAAATTTGAATATAATTTTATCTATTTTTTCGAAAATACCAATGGTTTGATGTCAGTTGTGCTCCGAACTGCAGACTGACATTCGATAAATTCTACAGAACTGGTTATATCTCGTATGAATTTATTTACATTGGTGGATTCTCGTTGAAAAATTTACGAAAAAATTAGACTTGCAAAAAAATTAGAATTAATTTAGTTCGATTTTCGAACTGTAGTTTGTCGACTGTTCTGATTTCTGACTCGAAAAAAGTGCACGTGGGATTTTCGAATCGCGTGTAGAGGTCATGCAAAAACAAGTGCAAAGATTGATCCCCAGCTCCTCTTCAATTAATAGATTGTTTTAAGATTTTGTTTTGTGCTTTTCTGAACTTTCAGTTTTAAGAAATGGCTCCAAATCGTCTAAAAATGATCTCATGATATATTTTGGCACGTTGACGAAATTTCAACTACGTCATCGTATTCACGAATTATTTCCAAAAAACGTCATCATTTAGTATTTTTTTTTTTGTAATCGATCGTTATACAGGGTGGCCCATTTCGAAGGTCGATGGTTTTGAAAATGAAACAAAACACTTTGACTGCAAAAATCCCGAAAAATAAGACACTTAGAAAAAAATGTTAGCTCTTGGGGAGAAATAGAATTTCAAGCTCTACAAATTTCATCCCTTGAATTTTTTTCGTAGCACCCTTAGTTTGGTCAGAAAATCCATGTTTATGTGAAATTTACAAAATTGATAGTTTTGAAAATGAAGAAAAAAATACGCTTTTTATTAAAACAATGGATTTTTTGGCCAAAGCCAAACGAAGGGTGCTACGAAAAAAATGCAAGGGATGAAAATTGTAGAGCTTGAAATTTTCGTTATTCCTTTGATCTACTGATTTTTTCTAGGGGGCTTAGTTTTCAAGATTTTTGCAATCAGAGGTTTTTTTTAAATTTCCAAAACCATCGGAAATTGAAGCAATTTCGGGATGTAGAAAGTTTTAAAAAACTTGATAACTCATGAAATACGTTAGATAGGTAAAATTTGCATATAACCTATTCTTTATATTTTGTCGAGTTCTATAAAATTGGTTATTTACAAAATTTGTCTAACTGCAATATTTAAGAAGTTACACCATTTGGAAGGAATTACCTCCTTCAAAAATGAACTCGATTTGGACAAAATTACGTACACGATTCGTCAATCGCGTACATAGTCTAATATATGGTCAAAGTTCACGTAATGAGACATACGTTACCAAATACACAATGTAAGACCTCGCTTACGTCATGAAAATTCCACTAGAATTGTACTATAAGTGTAATATTGCGAATAAGTGTAATAAAAATCACTCCGCGCCGTTTTTGGGAACTCTGATAGCGCATATAACTCATTTCACGACGATGAGCTCATCTCTGTGAAATTCACAGTTATCGAACCCGACGCGACTGGCGAATTGACGCATCCAGGAAAAGAGGTCGCTTTGAAAACAATAATGACGTAATCCGAACTGAAATTTCAAACTGAAAGTTTATTTATTGGGGTAAGAAATTACGATTATTCGACCTAGGAGGAAAATGATCATCGGAAAATATGAGTATCACTTGAGAAACGCCCCAGCTTGATGGTTTTTTCCGCCAGAATACGAGTAAAAATCACGTCCGTTGATTAGGATTGAGAATAGTGGCGATGTACGGCCGTCGGCCGTGGTGACTATGTTTATTTTACAGCGACGCCGCTCCGTCCTTGTTGAAATATTACGACGTTGAATAGCAGCCAAATGACTGGAAGAATCATTCATACGGTTTGATTTTTTTTGATGAATGTAATTAGTACTTTGTCGGATTTCCCGCGCTTTTTTTGCTTCGGTATTGGTCCTTGGGTTGAGCGCCATGAGCGAGTGTTTGTATTGTAACGAGGCGACGTGGTGAAGATTTTTTTCTTATTTTGATTTATTGACGATTAGGTTGTGCATTATTTAAGAAATGGTATGCAATTATAACGAAATAGCCACTTCGATATTGGCAATATTGTCTGAGTAACGTAATCGTTGGCGTGTGTAGCAATGCGAATATTTTTCTTAAATTGCAATTGTGTGTGTATGTGAGTGCGCGGAATTGTATTGGAAAAATCGTACGTTTGCCAAATACTCGTAGTCGATGGTTATAGTGGATGAGTAAGTACTAGATACTTATTGTGATGATGTGATGAATGATGATGGTTTTGGTAGTGATAAGGAGCCATGCAGATTCAGTAGAAAATAGAAGAAGAGAGATTCGAATGAGGAAAATTTGCATTTTTCATCGATCATTTTATACAATGTCTTAAATATTGAAAATATGATTAAAAGTCATATAACCAAAGTTGTAGAGTGTTGAAAATCGACCATTTTTTGTTTTACAACTTTTTCTCTATCTAGCAGTGGAAAAGAGTTATTTGCTTGAGGAAATGCTGAGTAATTTTAAAAATGCTCCCTCATCTCCTCCGGTAATTGTTCTACTCGTTTGAGAAGTAGTATAAAAATTATTAGCTGAAAAATAAAGATTATCTATAATATTCTCCAATTTCTATTTGAAGCTTTTTTGTATTTCATATTTTGAGGAAAACTTGAGTTCACCTGAAGAATCGCTTTAAAAATTCCATCACTCCATGCGATCTACCACTCCATTACAGTGCTACAGCTTCATTTGTAATTTCTTTTGTAGCTTATATTTGTAAGGGAGTGATGGAGGGAGGGAGGGGTGGGGAGCGAGCTTACTTCAAATCAGTATTTCAAACTCAGAAGTTTTGAAATCCAAAAAACCATAGGTACAAATCGCTTGAATTGGAGTTTACGATCTCTTATTTTTGTCCTAAAACATGTAAACGATAAAATTATGCTCGTTTTTCCTTTGAGAGATTGAAAATAAATTTGAGACAGTTTTGAGGAAGATCCTCAGAAAATAGTTGTTATAAAAAGACTTGAGATGACAGTTATACAGTAAAAACCAAGTATTTTTTATCATATAATTTCTCATCTATTCAACAATGAAGATGATCTGTGACTTGAGGAAATGAGAGGGTGTATCAAATAAATCACTTCATTTCCTCAACTTTCATCCCCTCTCCTTTCTGAGATGAATGAAAATTACAGAGATGGAAACTGATTGTCTTAACGTTCTGTAATCTGCTTCCATTCCCCATTCCCCGCCAAATATCCCATTAAACTGAGGAAAGACAAAGTTTTACTCAAATTTTCCCCTTCACCTCAAAAATTTTGAGAAATTTGATCTTGTTACAATTACAACTGAATGTTCTCAGAATTAAATTTCGATATTTGAAAGATTCAAATCGTTTCAATTCCAATTTCTGTGAAATTCAGAACGTGTGAATTTGAGGAAGAATTGAGGAGTTCCTCAAAAAATACAAGACGGGAAAAAATATTTTAAATGAAAGTTATAGTGCGTTCTAAAGCTCAGATTTCATCCTTTATTTCTTTTATGAATCAATAAAACAAAGACCTTAAACTTGAGGAAATTATTAGATTACCTCAGAAACCATCTTCATTTCCTCAAGCCCACGACTCCGCTCCTAATCTAGATAGAAAAAAAATTTTGAAACAAAAAAGTACGCATTTTTAACGTTCTACAATTTCACTTCTATGCATTTTTTTCGTATCTTCATTATTTCTGGAATTATCGAAGAATTTTCCATCAAAACCGAGTTTTTCTTCACTTCGCATCTTTCCATACGCTGTTCATCCATCTCCCGGACTAAAATAGCTCACGAAACCATACGTCGTTGAATTCAGAGGTGAAACGCAGAAAATGGCAAAAAAGGGGCCAATGTAAAAGAACCACGGTGCTTTGAAATAATTTGCGGAGCGGTAAATTAGAAAAATATTTACTCGACGTCGGTGTAATTAACTTTGTTGCCGAGTATGCTGGTACTATGTATATTGCGAATTAGGTTTGGTTTTTATTCTCGCGTTGATGAACGACGTAGGTTCGAGTCGAGGCTTCAATCGTTCCAAATTTATTTCTTTGCGTTTTTTTGGCAGCTCGCATGGCGTGCTCGATGATTACAGAAGAGCATCGTAGGTGCGAAACGAGCACGAGAGCTACCTAAAACCGGAACAGAATAAGTGGTTGTGATAGAACGACGATGGAATTCCTTTCCGTCACATTTAGATTAAACGTAAACATTCCGTTATTAAATGGCGTTTTCGTTTCATCGTTGGCATTGTGCGGCGCTGTTGGCGCGAATACTTATCTAACGAATGAAGAAGAGAGAGAAAAAACCGACACCTTGAACGTTGTTACATATTTTTTTCGATAGATTCACGTGCATAGCTACATGTACGAAGCTTATGTACATCTTTGTAAAGAACCCAGACGCAGACTTGGGATACATTTTCCTGTTGTAATCGTTCTTTCATGTATAGAAGAAAAGTTTAATCAAGTGGAAACGGACGAGTGCAGGCATCGTGTGTAATTTTATTTCACGTTCGACGTATCTTGATCGAGGAGGACCAGACGACGGTATCGAATATGTCATCACCGAATACATTTCCAATCGTATGTTTGAACTTGTGCGTGCCAATTCAGCTCGAATAATACGACTCGGCGACATGCGACAGGTGACCAAATTGTCTGTGAATTTCATCCGGTCGTATGAATGTGGTAGTAAAATTTGGCGCCGCCGTCGCGCCGCCTCGCTTCGTACCCCTTTTCGAGACAGATTTAAATTTATCATTGGCAGGGTGCCATTTGCGCCTTGTGGTAGAACGGTTCCGTCGACAAGCAAGACGAAGACTTATGCAGTCTCAGCGTTCCTCTTTCGGTGTCAGTTTTGGATGCAGCTGTGGGCTGTGGCTGCAAGTGGAAGTATAAGATGTTATGGATGGGACAAGGGGCATGCTAGCATGACTAAAGATTCTAGACTCAGACTGCAATGTCGTCAAAAAAATTAATAACGTCTGAGTAAATCAGCTTGTTTGGCTCGCGATTTCGTAGAAATTTTAATACATACGATTGTAGGTATTTTACGAAAACTATACGTATTCAAATGTCTGGCTAATCTCGAACGTCCTGCGATAAATGATTGCATTTCCGTTCAGCTCTCGCCGCAGCTGCGCAACCCAGCATAATACATCGAAATACGTATTTCATTAGTTGATAGTGTACCCGAAGTGGCTATTGTTTTCTCGAGAAGTATTTCGTATGTACCTTTTTTTTTCCTCGAAAGAAGTAAATGAATTTACGACTACGGCTACGTATTCGAGCAGTTATCGTGCAATTTACGATGATAAATTTTTGCACATGTTTGCGAATGTGGCAACATTGTTCACGTAGGCGGATAAAAGAATTTGATGAATATTTAAGTTGTGGCTATGTTATCTCGTTTCGAGGAATTTCGTACATTTTTTCATCATTTAATCGTAAACGATTGTTTTGCTGGTGGATGGATAATGGATAGATATAAAGGTAGGGGTTCTCAATAGAAATGCGACGTGTAATTCGTGGAAAAAGGTAATTATTTGAATTTTTCAAAACCTAGGTACACGTGGGAACGTGTAGAAGGGCGAGGGGGTTATCTTTTTCAAAGAAACGTAGGGAAATTGTACTTTGACTTGTGAGAATTGACTTTACTTGAGAAATTTAAGAAAGTTATTACTTTTTTCATAGAAATTTGAGTATAAAAATTTTCATTTTAAATTCGAAAAAATTGATAAAACTTGCAATTTTAGTTGGAAAATTTACTAAAGAGTCGTAGAATTAAAAAAATTCTGTTGGCAATTTTCACTTTTCAATGCCAACGTTTTTTTCCCATCATCGCCATGAGTACTTCGAAATAGATGGATGAAATTTTTGTACAGATTTTTGAAGTTTGAGCTTTTCAATGAGCTTTTTTATTTTCAAAAATGATTCAAAAAATTGGGTTGTCCAAAAATTGAAAAAATTCCAACTCGTATGGAATTTTTTCAACTAAATGCAGTTTTTCTACTCAGAGTGCACAATTTGTAAATTTCCTAAGAAAATATTATCACTTTCGATAATTTTACGACTAAAATTGTAATTGTGTCTTTTTTTGGGGAGGGGTTTACTCTGCTCTTCCCCGTCCGTTCGATTCGAAACAATATCTTGGCTTATGGTGCAAAACGGAATGATGTGAAAATATTTTGGAATTTTTGGTGTGTCGTCGACACAACTCGACACGATACAAAATATCTCAATAAAATGTTGAAAAGGCTCTGATTCTTCAACATATTTTAAAAACATTTTTGGTACAATCCAATTTTTTCAAGTTAAGATGTAATTTCGTTATTGTGATGGGGACATGCTGTCCTTGCCCTCTTCCCTTTTAGTATAGTCCAATATATTCTTTATCAATTAAGTATTCATGAATTTTAATGATGTTTAATTTTTACGATGTTTCCAAAAGCTTTGATAATACGTATTTTTAACGGTTCTTCGAACAATTCTTAGGATTTTTTTTTTTCAATTTTCAAAATAATTTTTCTATTTCTATGAATTTTTACTCGGTTCTTAGGATATTTTAATGATAAGAGGTTTGCTCATTTGTTCAAACAGAATATTGTGACTTTTACGAATGTTTTCTTGGTTTTTTCCATTCCTGGTTCTTTCTGTTTTGTGAATTGGAATTATGCAATCTCATACACCTATCCCACCTGAAAATGAAGCACCTGTAATGAAATCAGTATAAAGAAGTTTTATAAAGAGGTCTCGGTCTCTTTCCAAGAATATTGTTCAAGCTTTCAAGTATCGAATTTATTTATCTGTTTATGCCTCGTAGTCGAAATAAAAACATCGAAATATATCGTAAATATGACAACATTGTAACCTTAAAACGTTATCGGCAAGTTGCGTTGTTATTATGTAGTCGATGGACGACGACGTTCTCATAGAATGCCATGCGCACGCAGTCTTATCAGCCAAACGGTTTGGTCAATTTCTCGCCTCTAAAATTATTAATGAAGAAAAAACTATGCTACATGATAAAATTCACTCATCTGTGTCCCAATAATTAATAGGTCGAATGTTTGAAAATCACTCTTTTAAAACAATTTTCTAAGAAATGTCGAATCTTGTTCATTAAGAATATCCATACTTGAATTCTCTTCTTATAACCTAGTATTACACCCACGATCGTAGAGGTGTGGATGCGATAAAATACAAAATTACCTATACGTACGTATCCATCGAGTACCTCGAAATACTCGATTCGACTTTCACTATTTCCTATTCTTCAGCAGTGTGGCTACATTATCGAGAATACTCACTATCAGTCAGAAACGAGAGAATACAGTAGGTCTAAAAGTCAACTTATACCATCGGTATAGGACAAAAGATACAACTATTACGGGGTCGTGTCGAATAAATAATACCAACTAATCAATATAGAACTTGGTAATTCGGCCAAATTGTTGTACTTGTACATAATTGTCTGTTAAAGAGAACCGGGTCAATGGTATTAAAGGTTATGTAAGCATAAAACACGTCGTTCGTATACTCGAACACAGTGGACTATGGCCATTTGTTATTTTTTTCTCCTTTTCCACTCGGTATAATTATGTTGACTTTGTAAGGGTTCTTTTTTTAACGAATTGTCGTGTTTCCGGATACTTTTAATTTGAAGAAGAAATGTTTCAGTTTCGATGCAACTGAATATTCATTGGACGGAAAATTTACCGTTTTGGTAGGTGATGCTGAGAAGGGAGGGGTACCATAAGTTTGTTTGGTAATTTTTATGCAGTTGGGTCGAGGCAGGTATCGATACTAGAGTTGGACCCTTTCGAGTTGATCAAAGGCATGATAAAGGAATGGGCGAAGAAATTAGCTTGTTTTTGAAACGAGTTAACATGTGATTTTTCTTTTAGTATGAACCAAAAGAAAATTTTGAGGAAGAAAAGACATCAAAAATTGCTTTTGGGGGTGAGCAGGAGGAGGTTTTAGGAATGAAAACATCCCTATTTCTGCATGTAGAAAAGTAGGAGTATTTTTGGTATAATTTCCTTATAATTCGACCTTCTTGAACTCAAATCCGTCATTACTTTCCCAATTGAAAGTAAAGAAGTGGCACAATCGTGAAATTTTTGTCGCAGAAAACGGTCAATTTACGTAAAAATTCAAACATCTGTGCATAAATTTCCACCTTCTAAGAGGAATGCCCTCTCACCACTGCAGAATAGGAAAAAATTGTTGAACAAAAAATGATGAATTTATAATACTCACTTCTGTGAAATTTTTGACAACTGAAGTGAAAAAAAATGTCGAGGGTTTTCATAAATTTTTATGGCAATTTCAATAATTTTCGCAAGATTTCCAACAGTTGCTATGATTTTTTGACTATTTTTACAAAATTTTCAATAGTTTTCACTAAATTTCGTTTCTTGATTTGTGGCTAAATCGGCGGTTTGATGAAAATTTTTGGCCTCAAGATGGCTATAGCTGCGAGTAGATCGAAGCTCACGTGTCTCATCTCCCTTGAAAAAAGAAGTCGTCATTTTTAATGAGAATCCATGCTTTTGCTATGGTTGAGGCTTCGACCAAATGCATTTAAAATATGGAAATTTCATAAGCTCAGAAGATTTATTCGTAGTGTTTCAAGTTTTCGTTTCATTCTTACTCCTTTACACCTTCTACCAAGTACGATTTTCTGCATTCTTAATGAAATTTCCAACATGTTCGAATAAACCTTGGAGAATCTAGGATTTCATTTCTTCCACATGCGGATCCTTCTGGGAATTAAATTCAACCTGCCCCCTGCATCTACTCGTATAACCTCGTATATGTTTAAAATACGATATTTGGCAATTTTTCTCCATTCAATTACGAACAGCAGCAAAAATAAACCTGATGTATAATTCAAAACTCTTCCAATCTTTTCTTATCAAAACTCATTCGTATTAGTATTCAAAAAATGCCTACACAAAAGCTGCGATGTTTTCTTTCTGAGTCTGTACATTTCTCAAATACCTCGCAATATAATTTTTAATCTCGTAAATGATTTCTTTACACACGAATTGCGGCCTTTATTCGTCGGCGAGTATTAAATTCATGTACCCTCGTATCACCGACCATTCAAGATGGAAAAATATTTAATGCGGAAACATTCAAACAATACGAGTAATCTGGAATTACGAAAAGCTACCCGAAGCGTAAATCAATACACTTCGTATAGTCGTAAATACAACAGAATCCACCTATCAATCAACATTTTACCATTACAACAGACCGGTACCTATCTATTTTAAAATACCAATCTACCTCACGTATCACGAATACCTTCAAGATAGGTAAAGTAAAAGAAAAAAAATGAATGAGAACGTCTTTTTTTTCTTCATTTAAACCTTTAAAAATAAACATTCGTCGGATGTAGCACCTGTTGCTCGAAGATTTCGTGGGTTTGTGAACGTAATTTTGCAGCCTTTTGTTTGATAATTGAAGAATATAAAGTAAACAAGTTCCTGCTGTTACGTTGAGTAGATTTTCATCATTTTTTCCTTTTTATATCGGTTGTTGATTTAAGACGAGATGTTTCGAAAAGATATCGTATCTTAATTTTTATATTTATGTTTCAAGTTGACGACTCGAGAGTCGAATTTAGCTTTTTTTTATACCTACGATTAATTCGAACCGATGGAGCCATTTCGAGTCGAATTTTTGATCGAAATTTTTTCCAATCGAAATATCAAACATTACAAATCAAATTTTCATACGCCATACTCGGTCATACTAATTCTCAAGATTAGCACGATTCGCAAACTAACGGTAAAATAATTTCTATGTGGTATTTCGAACTCGAGCTGAAGGAATATGTGCATGGAATATTTCACCGTTGCGAATAATTCGGTTAATATCTCCGAACGACCTTCATCGAAAATGAACCGTCATTCGTAACATTAACCAACGGATGAGTAGCTCACACAACGAGATAGATCAGCTGTGCAATCAGACATTCATAATATTCACCGTATACGGTCGAATGGCCAGAGGTGATCGTTAACGCTAATGTACACCTTTCCTATACCACAGAGATACAAGACGACTATGGCAGAGATAAGACGCAAAAATATGATCTACCGAGTTAAAACGCCACAGAGAATTTCATCTTTCCATCAGTGGTCCGTAATATCCCAAGAATACCATCTTATTAACTTTCAAACACCGAGTCCAAACAAATAAAACCATAGATGAGCCATAACTAGCCAAATTTTACTCCAGCATCAAGCCATGGAACCACTGAGCCTGTTGGCGAAAAAGGTAAACAACCAGTGGGTTTTTGTACCTTGGCGAGAGAATAACACACCAAAAGTATTTGTTGGATCGTCACATTTGATTAATAGTGAACCCAGCTTGATCATCTAGCATGAAAAAAGCAGGGTATACTTTTTTTTTGAACACGAGCTGGCATGTAGTTTTTATTAGTATGAACTAAAATAAATTTTTTTGGAAAAAAGTTCATCAAAAACTATCCTTAGGGAGCGAGGGGGGATTAGGATTGGAAACGCCCTTATTAGCACTTTTGCCGATTTTCATTTTTTTACAATGGTTTTTTTTTCATATTGAATTATTTTTGTGAAGAATTTTAACAATTTCTACAATATTTTCATCAATTTTTTTGACAATTACCCTATTTTACGCTTATTTTCATGAAAATTTTTCCATTTCGACAACATTTTCAACGATTTTCAATTTCCTTGATTTTTTGACCGATTAAAACAAACTCGTATTATAAAAGATTAATATTTTAACAATTTTCACAATGTTTAAACCACTTTTAATATCTGAAATTTTCAAGTCCAAAAAGTCATCCAGGATAACAAAATTTTGTGACGTCAAATCGTAGTACAAAAATTTTTCTGGTCCCCCTTTCATCTTTCGATTTTGGAACCAAACTGAGAATATTTCACTTTTTTGTTATTCAAAAATTTGAAAATTTTGATTTTTCAATGATCTGAAATTTTTCAACCCTGTAGTTGGGTGGGAAATGTGGTACCTATATAATTTCAAGGTCACTGGCCTAGGGAGGTGTAGATCTGAAATGAGATCTTTTGAGGGGGGGGGCGTCAAAAGTGGCAAAAAACTGCTTTTTTCCAAAAGTTGCCCCACTTTTAGGGCCCCTGGCTCCGTCCACCTATGAGCTAGGAGCCTAAAAAAATTTTGTGAGTTGTTTTCAACTCAGAATGAACCAGCCCTTTAGATTTGGTCAAAATTTGAGCTGTTCACTAAACTGCAGTGCTCTTATCCAGTATCCAAGTTGAAAAATTCTGAAAATATCACTTTAGGGAGGCTGAAGAGATGAAAAGTTTTGTGAGTTGAATAAGTTGTTCAATGTCCATGGCACCAAAATACCTTTTTTATAGCATCCTTTGATATTAGGTACATTTGAGGTTTTGGTCTTTTCCAAGTTCATTCTGCGAAGCTTCTAAATTGAGTAAAATCCAAGAATCCTTCAAAGAAATATTGAAAATTGTTTTTGGGAACTGGAAAAGGTCTTCTAAGAAAATTGAAATCCTCAGTATTGAAAAAAGTTGAGATTTTCAGGTGAATTTGAACGAATTTGGGTTTAATGGTGAATCTCAATTTTGGTCTACCGAAACTTCCCATCGATTGTTGAAAATTCAACCCTCTCTCATTGGTAACTTGATTAAATTTTCTTTATTAAATCTACTTTTTGACAATTTTTACGAGGAAGTAAATTATTTTTAGAGTTTTCTGAACCAGTTTTGAATAATTCTAGTCAATTTTTTTGCACTTGATAACATTCTAACGATACTTCTACAACTTTCAAGTTGTTTTGAACAATTTTTTGTTAAATAATAATAATTTTTAGAGTTCTTGACAATTTTTTTACAACATTTTGAAGCAGTTTTGATAATTTTCAGGAAATTTTGAACTTCTTCGTGATATTCAGCAACATTTTGATAATATTCCTACTGTTTTTTTATATCATTTTGATTAGTTTTTTGCGCCATTTTACGTCATTTTATTTGTAAACATGCTCCATTGACCTACTATCACCACCCACCTTCTCCCTTGAAAAAAATTAGCCTCTAGAGCTAGACCCACCGCATCATACCAATGTCAAATCAAAACTAATCAATATCTGTAGACTGCATTTTTTCTACATTGCTCAACCAAAATGAAATTCATTCGAAAAATATTGGAAAATTATCTCGATGTTATCGACATACAAAAACTAGTTACCTAGACGAATTTTTTTTCCAACTTATTCGTTGAAATTTAAACCGTGACCATAGTCGATAATTTACTAGACACGACTCCATGACTGATAACCACCTACATAGGTACATTAATCTTGAAAATTATGAGAGCATACTAAGTACTAGATATAAAATTTGCAAATTGCAATCACTCGTTATATAGAAATACATACATTGTGTGATCACACGATTAAAGTTTTATTGCTTCCCATTTATAATGGCATGCGAAAAATACCTACGTACAGAATAGATTTACAGATGTATAATGTATGTACATGCACGTCTCGAATTAAGGTCACCAATCGTCAAGAGATACATACCTATACGATTCGTTTCAACTGCAGCCAAAATGTTGGTATAGTCGACAAATAGAATACTTACATCTCGATTATCAAGACTTGGTAACTAATTAGCACAAATTTTACGTCAGGTCGATTACCTTTATTACCGCATCCGGCTGCAGATCATAAAAAGAGAATAGATCTCTTGGTCGTCTTTATCTCGCATCCGAATAACGTTCCAGCGTTTATTTTTTTTCCAACGAATGTCTAGTTAAATAATGACGAACTAGTTTAATGACTTTATGCAGAGACTCATCGGATTAACCGTTAATAGGTATGTGTTTTCAATTGAGGCGAATGCCCAGAGTTATAAAAATCGTCGTAGATGTAGACTGCACGTGATAAATAATGATCTAGGGCGAAAAAACACGTCGTAGAAGTAAATTCTTTGATTGTAGGTAATTAAAATATTCGTATGGTAAAATAAGTGACGAGAAAATTTTCCATTCGTCGTAAGTTTTCGTACGTTAATTAAGCAGACTTTTGAATATCGTCCAATTTCATCGCGTGCTAATTCATTGTTCGGTCAGAGAGTCGCGTCTTTGTGGATGGTCGAATGGGGAGAGGGATATGAGACGTTGAATAGTTTTGAAATACTAGCATAATTCTTAATAGGTTCGAAATTACCGTATTGCAAACCACCGAAGCTTTCAAAGACTGGTATTAATTTTATGTGCGTGTAGACGTCGGGTCGATCTGGTGTGGCGAAAATTTTGCTGTTTGGGGGATGTAGTGGTGGTGTTAGTTTGGGATATAGAAAGAGGATGAGGAGGAAGAAGAGTATATGGTATACGAGCAGTGAAAATGGGCATCTTTTCATACAAGTTAAATCGGATCATCGGATAAATGTTTCAGTTCTTTAGATAGTACGTTGAATTTTCCACATAATCATTATATTACGTACGGACTATAAGTTCGGCTCGTTATTAAATCGCAAAACTTTCCCATTTCGTAGCGACAAGTGTTCGTTATTTCCACACTGGTCGTTTTACTTTTACCATCATGGTACTGGATTGTATGGATGTGTGTGTGGTGGATAGAATATCCGAAAAGCATGTACCACGTTGTTTGTGTATCTTCGTACTCGAAGCTTTTCCGCATAATACGCAGCAGACATGATATAGCATTGGATTAGCGATGTGGAGATAAAGCAGATAAAGAGTAAAACGCACGAGTAATCATTTTTCTGCTGGATGACCAACCTAGGTACCTATAATTTTCTATGAGGGTATAACTTGAAAGGTAATGATGAATTGAATTAATGTCTATGTTTTTTGTACTGAAATTTTACCATTTATCGACGTTTCGTATTTTATCATTGGTTGGGTTAGTTATGAATTTATCGATTGGTAAACGTATGTTATGTTAGTATGTTGCATTTTGTTTGTTTGATTTCCATGAATACTTTGTACGAGTAGGTATCTACGTGGAAAAGTACCTATCTATAGAATAATATCGTGTTTTTTTCTTGAAACGTAAATTTGATAATCAATCTTTCGAAATTTATCGTATTTGAGATGATTTATCTTGTAGAATAAGAACCTACCTCAAAATAGATGATAGTGGTGTTTCTGGTATTTTGAAGTTTATTGAAAACTCGAGTAAAAACGTTGATTAGATATCAGTCATTTTTTTTCGATTTATCTCATATTTTTGAAATCGAGGAAGTCGTTAACGTTTATCTTTTCGAGTTATAGCATTATCACTTCCAGCATTTTTTCTCTCTCTCGAGTTTGATAACTGGGACTGTTAGCCTATTTTTATTTTTTGAAAAACGATTGCCCCTTGAAAATGATATTTTTTCAATAGTGTGTAATGATATAGCACGCCAAGTAGATTTTGCTAGTCATCTAATGAAGGTACTGATCTGTAAAATTAGCCGAAATAGAATAGTTTTATAGGTAGTTTTTGGGATTGGATAGGATAAGGTACATGATGCTTTTTACATGTGTTTTTTTTACAATTTTTTTTTTCATAATGTTCGTTGAGAATATTTGTCATTTTGATTCGTTAACTCATAATTTTGTAATTGATTTTTACATGATCTATGATAGGTCGTGGAAAATTCTTCAAAACTGATTTTTCTAATTGAAAACGATCAGCTACGTCTGAAATCGGTTATAAACTTTTCCTAAAATCGAATAATCAAGATTTCTCTTCAATTCTACAAGTATTATCGATCAATTTTCGATGTTTTTCTGATTGTATTCTCAATTTTTATTAAAATCGTCGTTTTTCAAATTTTATTGTAATTTTTTCAATTCGATTATCGATATTTTTAATTTGATAATCGATAGTTCTCGAGTTCGATTATTGATGTTTCTCCGATTTGATTGTTGGTGTTTTTCAAAATGAAGAATTGATTTTGTTGGAAGCAGCTATCGATATTCTCACAATCGATTTTCGATGTTTCTCGAATTGCATTTTCGATTTTTACCAAAATCGTCGTTTTTTTAATTTTATTGTAATTTTTTCAATTCGATTATCGATATTTTTAATTTGATTGTCGATAGTTCTCCAATTCGATTATTGACGTTTCTCCGGTTTCTCCGATTTGATTGTTGGTGTTTTTCAAAATGAAGAATTGATTTTGTTGAAAGCAGCTATCGATATTCTCACAATCGATTTATGTTTCTTGAATTGTATTTTCGATTTTTCTCAAAATCGTATTTTTTCAAATTTTATCATATTTTTTTCAATTCGATGATCTATCTCTTTTCTGTGATTATCGATATTTCTGCAAATTAGATTATTGGTATTTTTATTTCGATTATTGGTACTCATTTCTTCAATTTGATTGTTGATGTTTTTCAAAATAAAGTATTAGATATCGATATGGTTCACATTCGATTTCGATGATTTTCGAATTTGATTTTCGATTTTTCTCAAAATCGTCGTTTTTCAAATTTCACTATTTTTTCTTAAGTTTGATTATCGATATTTTTTAATTCGATTATAGATTTTTTGAAAGTAAGTATGAAAGTAATAATCGATATGTTCATATTCGATTTTCGATGTTTCTCGAATTTGATTTTCAATTTTTCTATTGTCATTTCATCAATTCGATTATCGATATTTTTACTTTGATTATTGATATATCACTACTTATTTATGATCGAAATTTTAAAAATTTGTTTATTGGCATTTCTCTGATTTGATTGTTGATATTTTTCAAAATGAAGTATAGATTAAAAAAAAAAAGTTATCATCGATTTTTGATGTTTGAATTTTTAATTTTTCTCAAAATCAGATGTTTTTAAAAAAATGTATTATTATTTCTTCAATTCGATTATCGATATTTCTCCAATTCAACTATCGATATTTGTGTAATTTGATGGTCGATATTTTTAAAATTCGATTATCAAAAAATTGGCATTTCTCCAATTTGATTTTTAAGGTTTTTCAAGATCAAGTATCGATTTTCTAAAAATTAGTTATCGATTTCTCTCGAAAAGTACGAATATTCATTTTTTTAATACCGTTGAAGCATCGATTTTTCATACTTAATGAGTTGGATTATCAATTATTGTGAAGTCGATAAATGAACATTAATATTTCAACAATGGTTTCACGAATTCATCATCCACTGTCAATTTTTTTTCGCATGGTTTTAAAAATTCCATGTTGATATGTACTGCATTTTTTTCAAAATCACTACATTTATCGTTCTCTGTGACCACGATGGAAATTTTTTTAACGAATTTTAATTCGCTGATGAATTCAAACTTGTATAGAATTCAATGTAAGACTTTTTCTAATGTTTCTCATTATTTTTCCATACCAGTAATGAAAAAATTGAAAAAGTTCACCTGAGAGACTGAAGCATGGTTTATGGTGCCACGTTGGTCTCGTAGCGAAACACAAACAAAGGTTAATTTCCATTAACAAAATGAAAAACGATACCAGTTTCACGAAAAAGTGTTGGTGAGCTTTGTAAGCACCATTGCATCGCATGAACGCTGAAAATGTCTATGTCGTGTGCCCATTCATCCAAAACCATTCGATTTGTCAATGAACTCGTTGAAGTTCTGATCGAATGATTCAATTGCGATCTTGAGGAATTAATTTGAAATGTGATCTTGAATGGAATGATTTTCATTTTCATACTCTCGTTTCGATTTTAAGCTCTTTCGGAATCAGCGATTCGTGATCTAGCCCACGTTCGAACACCGTTTCCTCTGACGTACCTATGTTACATCAGTTACATCTGATTACATTCTACGACATGCTGATTGAATAGAAAATTATGCAGACGAACGACGTCTACGAAAGCTGATTTATGTGCCACACACGTTTTTATATTGTTGTTGATGTTTTTTTCTTCATACGAGCAATACTATACGAATACGGTAGGTAGGCGATGACGTTATAAATTTTATCAGTCTTGCGTACTTGAACTTCGGCGATATTGTCGTCAAACGGAAATCAAATATGTACCGAAAAGATAATGAAACCAAGAAGGAGGGGAGATTCCAAACGCGTAAATTTCTCGATAATTGACACGTCATCTTAAATTGATCATAGGCTATTACTATGGGAAATTTGTTATGGGTATTCATCTGCGCATAGATATTTCGTCGTATACGAAATTCATCAGAAACACGTGTTTGTGAAAATTTTTGAAGTACGCGTTCGCATGTGTTTCAATTTTATATGTATATTGAGCCGTATATTATTTCGGAGGAGATACCACAGCACGTGAAGGAGTTAAGATTTCAATATGAGATACCTACCTACGACCTACGTGTTGTTTTAAAGCTCTCGTACACGCACGTGCTTTTAATAACATGTTCGATGTGTTGGGAAAGCCTCGTCTCCGCATCGATGGTACATACGAAGATTCGTGTAAATTTTGGCTTATTTCTTAGAATAACGCGATCGTGTTCTATATGTAATTATTTTACCTCGATGACGCGAGGTAATTAAATATCAGAAAGTGCACGAAGAATATTTCAAACGTGATCTGAGATTGTTTTTTGGTTTTTCACAATTATCTCGTTGAATATGCATTTTTCGTGATAAATACTAATGAACGAAAATATTGCTTGGGAAATTCTGAACAAAAAAGGTTCTTACGATTTTTCTCGTAGATTACATCATTGTACAGAATCGTTGATTACACAGCCTTGCGATGGAAATGTTGTTGGATAAATGATATGTAGGTGGATTTAATAGAACTTTTCAAGCTGATTACGAAAAAAAGTGTAAACAAATTGCAACACGTCCGATTTCTTCACAAAACTAATTTTTTTGGAGAAAATTTACGTATTTCTCATCATTTTCAGCTCGAAAAATCGATTTTTTGTTTAAACAAAGGGTCCTACGAAAAAAATTAATAGAAACAAAATTGTAGAGTGTAAAATTTCCTTTCCCCAGTGAGCAATTAGTTTCTTCCTAGAGGGTCAAGCTATTGAGATATTTTTACCGAAAGTTGGAAAATTCAACTTCAATTTTCTATCGTAGATATCTCGGAAACTTGACCTTCTAGAAAGAAACTAATTGCTAATTGGGAAAGGAATTTTTACACTCTATAATTTTGTTTCTATTCAGTTTCTTCATAGGAAGCTTAGTTTCCTCAGAAAATCAATTTTAAAGTTGATTGGTCATTTTATATAACAGTTGAGTTGTTTTTTCAGAGCAATAGATTTTTTGAGTGAACTAAGGGCCCTACGAAAAAAATGAATAGAAACAAAATTGTAGGGTGTAAAATTTCCTTGCTTTGGTGATCCAGTAGTTTTTTTTCTAAGTGGCTTAGTTTTCGAGATATCTACGATGAAAGATTGCTGATGATTTTTAAAGTTTCAGTAAAAATATCTCGATAACTAAACTACGTAGGGAAAAAAATTTATTACGATTTTGCTTCTATTCATTTTTTTATAGGGGGCTTAGTTTGCTCATAAAATGGATTTTTAATGAGAAAAATTGTAAAACAGTTTTCAACGAAAAAATGTATTTTTGAAAAATCCTCCAACATTTTTGAAATCTACCCTAAAAAATCGATCAGAATCACCCCCACAGAACCGAAGCGACATTTTAAAAGTTTCAAAATGTAGGACTGTGTTATTAACTACTTGACTGGTCTCGATCTTCTAGCTATCTTCAGAGATATACTCGAATTGAACATTTTGAAATTATTTGGAAAAAACCACGTATCCCTTGATAGTCCATATACTTAGATCCGATAAAGAAACCGATGATTACATATACTTTTACTGGTGTAGATTGTATTAAGAGGGTACTTGATAGATGAAAATTTTTCGAGTAGTGACGTTATACACGAAGTAATACGTTATAAAGCGATGGTGTGGGTTGATTGAGTTGTACAAGGTACACATTATACACAAGTAGTACATTACATAGTACATACACAGTAGATTACGTATCTATGTCGATGATTTCATTGAGGATGGCTTTCGGAATTCGATTAATGAATATCGGAAATCGTACTGACGTTAGAAGGAAGCAGATTATGTCATATGGACGATGGCTCGGCATGGCATGCGTAGGTTCGTATGTACACGGTGCGAAATTAATTGGACGAACGAGTTGGCTTTTCTCGCAGCAATCGTGTAGTCATCGTGTAGTCGGATAATTGATATCGGCAACGTGAGTTAACGATGATATCGTTCCAGTAGATACGGAATTTCGAGCGCGATTTATTGGAAATTTATGTGTAGAGGGGCTCGATACGAAGAAAAAAAGTGGGTAAAGCTAAATTGGATGTAACTTTGGTGCGCTCGGTTGATATAAAGAATCAGACGTGGTATTTTTCCGAGCCAACAGTCACCGGCGTTGGTCACGTTTTAACAAGTACGTGGTAATTTTCCTTCTTAGTAGTCGAAATTTTACTTTGATGTTAGCTGGAGTATCGGTCCGGTGCGGCAGCATCCAAGTGTTTTCATTTGCGATATATTTCGGTGACGTGAAGTGATCGCAGACCGGTCATTTATACGCGTGGTATTGTCGAATCGAGAGAGTAACGAAAGCGTGTAATTTGTGATTCGCTGTGTGATACTGATGGAATTATTTGCGATAAGGAAGTGTGAATTTGTCGTTGGAATGGTTTCGGTTTCGGTTTTTGGAGCAGTTTTGGCGTAGTTTCGAGAACGGTTTCGGTTTCGATAAGCACATTTTTGTGTTACCTATGTTTATTTGTGGATAGCCTGATTCCTCGAATTTGAATTTAGAAGACGAGGTATGTAATGGTGTACAACTTTTTCATTCTCTCAAAAAGATTGGTGGCCCACATAGAAAGTCGATGGTTTTGAAAATGAAAAAAAATCACTTTTTTTTTTTTGAAAACATGCATTTTCTAGACAAACCAAGGGTCCTGCGAAAAAAATGTTGGGAATCAAAATTGTAAAGCTTGAAATTTTCTTCCTGTAGTAAACCAAAAGTTTTTTTTTAGCATGAGGCTTAGTTTTGGTGATTTTTGCAGTCAAAGTTCAAAATTTGATAAGAATTTTTTATATTAAGAACATCAACTGCAAAATTCTCAAAAACTAAGCCCCCTAGAAAAAGTAATTGCTTTAAACAGAAACAGAATTTCAAGCTCTACAATTTTGATACTTAGCATTTTTTTCGTAGGACTCTTACTTTGGCCAAAACATCCATGTTTATGGGAGATTTAGCCTCCTTTTACATATTTTTTGTTTCGTTAGTAAAAAAAAATTTCCATAAAAATGGAGTTTTTGGCCAATCTAAGGGTCTTACGAAAAAAATGCTAACAACCAAAATTGTAGAGCTTGAAATTTTCTTTCTGCATTAAACGAATTGGTTTTTTCCAGTAAGTTTGGTTTTGGTGATTTTTTCAGTCAAAGTTCAAAATTCGATAAGAATTTTTTACACTATAAACTTTGACTGTAAGAATCTCAAAAACTAAGCCTCTTAGAAAAAAATACTCGTCTACTTCACAAAGAGAATTTCAAGCTCTACAATTTTGATTCCCAACATTTTTCTCGTAACACCCTTAGTTTGGCCAAAAAATCCATGTTTATGGGAAATTTACGATTTTTTTTCCAGTGAAGTTTAGAAAGAAGAAATGCACTAAATTCAACATAATTTTTCAAAATATTTTTGTTTGGATTTTACTGTTCAATCAAACTTGTCTCCCCTCCAACAAATTGGTTTTCCAATGGTCTCAGTTTCGTATTGATTTCAATTCGGTATGATAGCTTTAAATTTGATGAAAAATCCCATGATCGAATTGCCTATTCGTATTTTAATTAAACTAATCATGGTAATGGTTACACCAAACGGCGGATACGACGTGGGTATGACTTCATGGTACCTACCTATATCGATTAAGCAATTTGAACGCGCGGAATTTCGTTCGGTGTAGGGTTTCGACGATGTAGAAGTAATATCAGCGGCGAATTGACGGATTTTCAAACTCGTTAAAATATTTACTAGCGTTGGAGAACGCGTAAAAAGAGCAATTATTTCGAGTATATAGAATTACCTACTTGAGAAGCTTAAAGGGCGCGAGTAATTTAGGGATTTGTAATGAAATACGAGGATGTTGGAAAATTCGCGTTTATGGGAGTCTGGAGTGTAGTATTCGGGGTATGGATAAGTAGAGCCATTTAGAGGTCTTTGAAGAGGGCATTGCAAAGGTACGGATATAAAGATATGGCTGGTATCTTGTACCAGGTTCTGTGTTATATCGGTACATGCGAAATATTTAGCTATTGGCTTTGGCGCCGTATCGAGATATTAATGGATTTTGGTATTTGTTTTTGTGTTCGATAATAGGATTGCACGCTAGAGTAAATAGTTTGAATCTAATCGGAGCTAACTTGAGCGGAAATATCGGCGGTAATGATGACTCTAGAATGACGGCCGAAACGTACCCGAGTGTTCCGCCAAGTACGGCAGCCCCGGATACAGTAGAGATGGTTAAACTTTGTGGTCAGGGCCAGCATCAGCAGTCGCCGCAACTGCCGAATAATTGCTCGGATGACGTGTTCTGTCAGCAATATTATTATAATCCGGAATACGCCAAAATGGAAGCTTGGCTTGATGAGCATCCTGATTTTGCGCATGATTATTTCATCAGGTAAGGAGCCTTAATATCAGTGTTGGGCAGATCTACTCCCAAAAATATTTAGATTCAGATCACTCGAGGAATTGATTTTAGGTCCAGATCAGATCTTCAAATTTCAAGGGTCTGTGATCTGAATGTCCTCCAGATCCGGATCTTTTTAAATCACAAAATTAGATCCAAAGATTCCAAAGACCTAAAGATCACCAGATCTGCCCAACACTATCTAATCCGAGATGTACCTTGACTACTAGGCAACCTGGTTAGGTAGCAAGTTCTTGATATCTATGTCTTTGTACATGCAGGAAAGCTACACGTCAAGTTGTCGATGCTTGGTTAGTATCCCACGCTGCTCCTTCGTCGTTGAGCTCGAATTCTTCACAGGATATCGGCTCTCCTACGTATCCGAATGCTAATTACACGTCGACCAAGTCATCATCCGGTGCTACGACGCCAGTTAGGAAGATATCGGCTCACGAGTTCGAACGAGGTGGATTACTGAAGCCAATTGTGACCACCATCGATGGCACTCCTACATTCCTATCAGTTAGTCCGACCAGAGAAGGTATTGCTTCGGAGAATTATGCGACTCCGTCGTCTGCATCGCAGAGTCGGTCTAGACGAAGATCGCGGAATGAACTGAAACATTTGGACGAGAAAGAACTCATATTCGAACTCGTAAGTATTGTTGCGTTCACGATGGTTCCATGGAAAATGATCTTTTTCCATTGAGACTTCTTGCAATGCAGTAGATTTAATGTTGAATAAGATTGCAACCGAATTCTTGGTGATTCTAGTAGAAATTACTAATGTAGCATGTGATCTCTTTGTTTCAGGTCAAAGATATATGTAACGAATTAGACGTACGTTCCTTATGTCATAAAATTTTACAAAACGTGAGCACGCTGCTGCACGCAGACCGTAGCTCGCTATTTCTAGTCCAAGGAGATCGTAACACTGTATCGGCTCCTGATAATTCTAAATGTAAGTCCGCCAGTATTATAAATACCACCGCAACTAGCAACAACAACCTCAGCAACTCGTGCAGCCTGACCAACGTCGAAGAGGACTCGTCGAGGAATGAAAATGGCCGCATTCAGCCGGTCGGCTGTCTAAGTATGGAGAAAAGTTCACCAACTCCGGCAGTTGTTCATAACGATATCACAACGAATTCGACGCCGCCGCTCAATATCATGTCGCCGAATACGGGCTCGGTGGTGGTCGGCTCGCCTATTGGGTCTACCAACACTGGTTCCATCGATCTTCCATTTAAAAGTGAAACTTTCATTACGTCGTCGACGCATTTACGAACACCCAGTAGCGGATCTCATGGCTGCCATTCCAAATGCTTAGTTTCTAAACTGTTCGACGTGTGTTCTCAGTCTACGCTGCAAGAGATGGAGAAAAAAAAAGAAATAAGGATACCGTGGGGTACCGGTATCGTAGGATTTGTTGCAGAAAGCGGCGAACCGGTCAATATACCTGATGCGTATAAAGTAAGCGAGATTCTGCAGACTGAGATAGTTCTTAAAAGCTTTGTGATTAGATGGCAATTGAATGTTTATCGTTTCGTAGGATGCACGGTTCAATCATGATATCGATGCTCGTACTGGATACAAAACCAAATCATTATTATGTATGCCAATTAAAGACTGCAATGGAGAAGTTATCGGTGTAGCTCAGGTATGTCCCAGTGTTAAATACGTTGATATGTTCGTAGTAATGTTTTCAGATTGATTATTTTGTAACGATGTACTCGATTACAGGTTATCAACAAAAAAGGAGATGGCTGTTTTAGCACCAATGACGAAAAAATATTCTCTAGTTACCTTCAGTTTTGCGGTATCGGTTTGCGAAACGCTCAGCTTTACGAAAAAAGTCAATTAGAAGTTAAGCGTAATCAGGTAAGTGATCGGGATTATATTCAAAGTTGATTATTGGCAACGCTGTACCTATTATTCTGATTAATAAGCTTTGCCGTTACTGATAAGGAAACTGAAACCGTAACTGAAATAATTTCATATCAGATTTCTATTTTATAATTTTTTTTTGAGATTTCGATTTTAAAGTTTATTTTTATCGCCACCAGAGGTAAATGTTTTCAAATACAATTGAAAATTGTTTGAAATTTGTTGTTTAATCATTTTGATTGTTTGAAATATCGCAAAATTTTCTAAAAATAAGAGGGAAATTATTTGAAATGCAAGAAAAATTGTCAAGACTTTTGCAAACTTCGTTTAAATGAAGTAAAAATGGATAAAAAAATAACAAAGAAATAGTATGAAGTAAATTAAAAATTGAACTGAAAGAAACTGAAAGGAACTGAAAAAAAGTCGTAATTGATTGGAACTGAAATGAAACAAGCTATGAGCTATTCGCTCATTGCAAGAGGGTTTTGCTTTTGTTTTGAGTTGAAAAT
>FIZU01045311.1:0-21835 GCA_900064475.1 Pseudococcus longispinus
AATAAATGCATACCATACCCACGGTGTCCCTTCTTTCGCCTTACGCGAATTAACACCTTGGACTGAACGAAAATTGAGATTTTTATGAGAAAGGGGGTGAGAGAAGGAGATGAGGGAGGAAAATATCGATTTTTATTTTTATTTTATTGAAAGTCCGAACGTAATGATGCTGAAATGTGATCCAATCAACAATAATAATCATTCCAAAAAATACCAGACTTTGAAAATTTCGTTTCTTTAGTAGCCTAAAAATTTTTCAAATGTTTTATTATTAAAAAATTGAAAATAAATAATTTTGAGTTAATTTTGATTAAATTGGACGTAATGTGAATGATTCGATTCCAAAAAAATGATTTTGAGATTTTTATTATTTCTCCGGGGTAGGGGAGCAAAAATACATTTGTCGTTAATTTTTATATTTTATTGAAATAAATGGCAAACAATATGCTTTGAGAAAATTTCAATTGAAAATATGAAAACGCAGCCATTAAAATTTCCTGACGAAATTTTGTCATGAAATTCCCGTGACGATGGCTTTTAGACATTCTGTCAGACAAAACTTTTTGATCTTGAAAATTTTATAGATTGTGCCGACTTTTAGACATTTTGTCAGACTTTAGACTTTCTGGACTTGGACGAAAGTTTTCCAGATTTCAAATGACTTTTTGAACAGAAAACTTCATAGGCGATACTGACTTTTACACAATTTTATCATACTTTTTTTTTGGATTTCTTACTCTACACTTTTTGGACTTGAAAAATTTCAGAGATTCCCCTGACTTTTATACATTTCGTCAAACAGCCTTTTACCTAAAATCCACAAGTTTTTAAAAGTCAGAAATTGTATTACGCTGGATCAGTCTGACTTTTTGAATTTGGAAAATTTCATAAATTCTGACTTTTAGACATTTTGTCAGACATTACACTTGACTTTTTGGATTTTGAATTTTTTTGAGATTTCAAACGACTTGTTGCAGTTTAAAAAAATCAGAAATCACGCTGATTTTTAGACATTTCATAACACAGAAATTGTATTGGATCAATTTAAAAGTCAGTCGCGAAATTCCCCGAGTATGATTTTTGGACATTTCGTCAAACATTGGACTTCACTTGACGTTTTGTTGGACTTGAGAAATTTTTGAGAGTTCAAACAATTTTTTTGACTTGAAAAAAAAAACAGAAATCGTGCTGACTTTTAGATATTTTGTCAGACAAAAATTGTATTGAATCAATCTAACTTTTAGGACTTGGAAAATTTCAGAGACTCTTAAATTTTTTTTTCATGTTGGAGCGAGTAGAAGAATGAGGAGGAGATGTCATTTTCAAGTTTATTCAAACTATTACTTCCAAAAAATCTCATGATAATATGCATCCCTACTGATTTCTGCTTTTTGTGGAGGTTGTTAGATATTTGGTGGGAATAGTCTGCCATAATCAACTTTGTGGGAGTAGAATTAGACACTTGAGTGAAAGCTATGCTGAAATTAAATCTCCCACGATGAGATACCATACTCATATATTTTCCAAGAATGAAGACAATAAGATGAAGCCTCACGAGAAAATTTTTGAAAATGAGATTAAATTTTTCACGTGGACAAAATTTAATTATACGTGCAGCTCCTTTAATTTTAATGATTTAAAATTTTCCCGTTAAATTTCTTTTGTTTACTTTTTAAAATGTCGTTTGAATCTGTATGGTTGGAAAAATTTAATACTTCAATTTTTTTTTGCTGTCAACTTAATTCGAATCATCAGACAGACGAGACCTTCGAACGATTTTTTTTTGGGAAGTCTCGCCTGGTAAAATGTAAATTTGAAATTTCATGAAAAGATGAAAAGGTCAAGAACAAGAAAATGTACCTAACCAAAATTTTATGTTTTTGATTGAGTGAGAACGACGTTGCGGAAATTTAAATTTTAAAATTGTGGAAAAATTTGAAGGCAAAGTTGAGGAAGTATATGTTATAAACTCGATGGGCTACTGAAATGCGAAATTCAGGATCTAATCAGGCATGATATTCGTGTTCACTTTTTTTTTCATCGTTTTATGGTTTCTATCTCGTCGAATTTTTTCCATCAACAACGAAATACTTATTCGAATTTTCTAAAAAAAATATCCGAATTTTTTCCACTATTTTTGTCGAAGACAACGTAAAGGTCTACTTCGTACACGATATATCGGAATTCTCGACGTTATATACATGCTCACGAAACAGTACTTGCTGGAAATACCACAACGACAAATCCGGTAATCAAATTTTAATTAAATATCATCACCGTAATCCGAGGGTAAATGGCGTTTATCCTGCATACTGTCATGGTAAGATTAACTAGTAAAATACTCATTAATAAAATCTTCGACACCCGATTAGCGCATATTTTTCAGCCACCAAAGGTATAAAAATCCAATTTCCAACGTTTAAATTAAATTTCGCGTTTGACACGGGGCTTGGGACTCGACGCGACGCGACGAACGAGGCTCAGAAAAGGAAAATGACTAGAGGAATAACGATATGAGACATCGTATGGGTATTTGATTGGCTCGTTATATACGTATTATAGACGTAGGTAGAGGTGTACGTATTGCGCTTAGGTGCTTCGTACCACGTCTTTGTCTACGTTACGTTACCTACGCAGCGGAATAAAATCAAAAGCTCTTGCTTAAATAACATTTAATGCAGTCGACGAATTAAGTTAATCTTAAATTAAGACGCGTTATTGAATCGGATTTGGAAATTAAAGTTTAAATTTTCATTAGCTTAAGGGTAAGCCGACGCAGAAGGAGATAGGTTATAGTGTGCATGTGTGTACGTAGGTAGGTAGATAGGTAGGTAGCTAGTTATACGTATAACAGGTACTACGGCTATATATTACGCCAGATAAGTTCTCTTTATGGTATACGTTTGGTATGTCTATATGTATGTCTATGTATGTACTCACCATTGAGTATGTGAACAACACTGCTATCTGGGTGAGCGTTGCTAGGCACGCAGGAATAATTTCCGGTGTGTTCGTTGGTGGTTCTGCCAACGTATAAGCTGCTGGTTTTATTTGCTAAATCTAGGGTTACGTTGAAACCTCTGTGCAAGTCGTAGTTCACCATTTGGTTATTATGGTACCAAAAAATATAGGTCGGGATTTCCGGACTTTTGAGCACCGTACAGGTTAACTGCAGAGGACTGCCGTATTTGAGGTATTTTTCTTTTGAGCCGTCTATTTGGGCTTCGGCCTCTGCAAAAGAAAAAACAAATTGATAAGAACGGTTCAGATTGAATGTACCATAGAAATTGATAAAATATCCAGAAAATTGTGTCAAATTGCCTGAAAAAAGTTGTAAATTCTATTAAAAAAATATATTATAAAGCAGTATAGTGAATTTCTCCTTCGAGAGAAAAGCAGAAAAAATATATATGGAAATAGGATCACTTTCTAGATCCTCAAAAATTCAACATAAATGAATGGCGATAATTCAAAGTATGCTAAAGTACCATTTTTTTGAAGTCGTTCATTTTTGAGCAAAGGGTGCTAAGTCATATACCAACATACATACAAGGCTTTAAAAAACAACCTCAAAAACGGCACTTAGCATACTTTGAATTAGCGCCATTCAAATGGTTTTTCAGAATTTTATTCGAACAATTGTTGAAACTACCTTTTTGGTTGGATTTAAGTATGCATCTTTTTTTTTTTTGGTATCAACCCAGATTCTCGATTTTTTGAAACCATAAAATTGATCATTTTTCTTTGACATTCCATTTTTTTCGCCAAAGATTTCTAGTCGAAATTAAAAACTTTCAGTCATGAAACAGAATAAGATGATTATCAATTTTTTCATTTATTGCTAAAAATGCTTCCCACAATTTTTTTAAAAATTGGTTTAAAACTGTTCAAAATATCTGAAAAATTGTTCGAGAACTTTAGAAATTTTGTTGAATAAAGTAAAAACTTATAAAATACTCATAATATGAAATCGTTCAACGTAGCTCTAAAATAACTTGAATTAGGTATGGTAAAATTTTTTTCATATTCTGATAAAAATGTTGAAATTTCCATAAAAAATTCTGTAAATTGGTAAAACATCAACCGGCCTAAAGTTTCTTTAAAAATTTCAAAATGTAATTACATATTTCAATACAATGATGAATATTTTTCAAGATTTCACAAAAAAAATTTACCCTCATTAACCCCCTCCTCGCGCATGAACGTTTGGATTTTTTGGTCGATTCAACTTGACATGTTCGAAATATTTCAGTTTGAAATTTCCAGTACATAGTTGTATTTGTAGTTGGCATTTTTAGTTGATCGAAAAATGAAATTGAATTTGAAGATGTGGTCTGAAAATTTTGTGAAGAAAAGTGAAGAAGGGTAGTGAAAAAGAAGTTATTTTTGAAAAAAAAAAGTTATTGTAGACATCATGAACGAAAAAAGCACGAATTTTAATTTTTATGCAGTTTGGTAGACACCCGAATAAATAATTCAAACCGTTGGCGTGAAGTTCGTCGGTTATAATTAATTTGAACTTTTTGTGTGTGTGTGCGTGTGGTTTTTTTTGTTACAATACAAACATTTTTTAGAAAAAATAAGGATGTTACTTTACCCTGTAAATGTTTGTGTTTGAAAAATGATGGAATTTTTACGAAAATTATTAGGTAAAAATAACAAAAAAAATGTAATTTTTTTTTTATATTTCAGCTACTTTTTACACCATTTTGAGTGATTTTGGCTCAATTTCAGAAGTTCTCAAGATGTTTTGAACAACCGTTTGGTTGTTTGAAATAACGGTAATATTGCTCAAAATATGTATCTTAAAAATTCTTGAAATTGTGAAAAAAGTATTGAAATTTTCATTAAAAGTTAGGATGCGATCTATGAAACCCAAGCAGAAGTCGAAATTTTTCATTTTTTTTATTCCCTCCTCAAATTTTCCATAGTTTTCCGGTCATTTTACTGAAAACTGGAGTGTGCTAGGTGCTTTTATTATTTTTATTTAATTTTTCAATGCTCTAAATTTAAATTTTTCCAAATTTTTAAGAAATAGGTACGAGTTTTTAGACCTCTAGCTATCCAAAAATGACGAAATTTTTTTTTGACATAAATTCGAAAAATTGCTCTCTTGTAAAATTTTTTTTTCGACTTCTGCTTGGGTTTCATAGATCGCATCACAGTTGTTAAAAATTAACCGAGATTGATGAAATTCCTTGAAATGCCCTGCTCCAGAACTTTTTGAAAATGTAATGAGAATTTTTTGAATTGTGAGAAAAATCGTTCATGTGATTTGCAAATTATGTCAAAACGAAATAAAAATTCATAAGATGCGTAATGTCGAAGTTACTGAAAATAGCTTCAATATTCGAAAAACTTCTCAAATTTTGAAAAAAGTAGAAAATCATGAAAATTGTTTGGAAAAAGCTCAAAAATTGGTGAGGCAAAAATGAAATTGCTTCTAATACACATCTCAAAAATTTGATGCAATTTCGAAATTTTTTCAGAATATTTGGAATATTTCAAGCAATTTTAACAGTTTTTCGATGTTTTTGTGCAATTTTTATCATCATTTGACATAATTAGTTATAATTAATAAATTGTGTGGTTTTATAAACAATTGTTTGAAATTTTCAAAATTTTCATGACGTTGTGATAGTGTATTTTTTAAACAATTTTACTTAGCCTATGAATAAAATTATTTTTGCAATATTTCAAATCAAAGCTCGAGACCCTGGGCGTCTAAAAATGAAAATTGTTTCACTTGAATTTAAAATTGATGCAATTTTAGATACCTTCCTACCTACCTACCTATTTTTAAAGAATTTGAAATGTTTCAAGCACTTAGGTACGTATGAATTGAAAGTATCGTGAAGCACAATGGACAATTCTTGAAATTTGCTTTGATATTAACCACCCGCTCCTTCCCCACCACCAAGGAAGATCAAGAAAAGGAAAATATGTTATTCATATGGGTTCAAGATCCGAGCCAGGAGTGATCAAAATTAAAAGTTTTTGAAATTGATTTTAGCTTCATCGAAGATTTAAATGAGTTTCATATTCAGTGATATAATCGTCACCTAGTTTAAAAGGAGTTGAAATCTGAGAAAAATCATTATCCAAAAAATCTTCCAAAAAAGCGAAAACTCCTGGAAACTGTCTAATCTGCCCCGATCTCTCCTCTGCGTACGAAAGTACGATACTATACATTTTGTTAGCTATATTATGGGGTTATATCCTTAATGATAAACTAGGGCACTAAGTTCTCAGAGTGAGCGTACGTTGGGATGGAAGGAGGGTGTGAGACGAGGTGACTATGACGAAAAGAGACGTGTTTACATAAAAACTTTGGCCTTTGTTCGCCTAAAGGAAACATTATTTCGTCTACATAATAAAATCCGGTACACAACACGCAGGTGGGTATAGGCATAGGCTGTAGAAGTAAGCTAGGTACCTACGACTACGTTATGACGCACCGCGTATGTGTATGTACCTTGCGTACGTGTTAATTTACGTCAATTTATTACGATTGTTTTTAATTTAATTATAAAACTATATGGCAAACAAAGATGAACGTTTTACTTTAAAACTCCGGGTAAAACGTCGAGATAAATTATTTCGACAAACAAGCATATATAAATGAAAACTGCAACGCAACGTGCCACCGTGTGCTTTTTTTCTAGCCAGAAGAAAGCTAGTAGAAAGAGAAGAGGAGACTGCTCTTCAGTAACCATCTCTTCTGCTGGCATATACCCATTCGTATTTGCGAGAAAGAATAATACCACGTCTAGTCGTTAAATCTGATTAATGGTGCGATTCTAGAACGTATTATATGAGTTGGGAAAGAGAGAGAACAAATGTGAGGACTGTGGAGTTACGAGAAAAACGAGAGAAACGACAAAATGCACACATTTTCTTCCGGAGGGGTGACACGGCGAGATGGTCGTCCGGTGTGCAAAAGTATTTAGAAAATTGCGAAGTAAACGTCTAAAATGTGTTTTAATTTTGTACCGCAGCGTTGTGCAACGCGACACGAAGCTCGTGTTGAGACTAGCTGTGGGCATGGTTGAAGGGTGACAATTTTGCAGGCGAAGGAATGTGTTCGTTGTGGTGTCGTTTATGCAGTAACGAATGGCTGACGTGTGATCAGGAATGATGGCGAGGGCAGGGTCCGTATGGTGGACTAAGTCGGTTAATTATGCTTTTTAAACGAATATTTAAAGTTTGCAGGAGGTTTTGTTTTTGATTTGGAATTACGTATTATTTGAATTTATATAGTGTTTCATTTTTCAATTTATTTTTTTGCCTAAATTTTCAATAAGCATTAGTTTTCAAAAAGTTATCTTTTTACTGGATTTTTAAAAAAAATTGATTTTGAAGAGTGTGAATTTTTATTGGATTTTGAGTGTGGATTCATCATTTTTCACGTTTTTAGAATTTTTGACCAAATTGATTTTTATTTATCACAATTGAAATTTTTTCAAAAAAAAATAGGTAAAATTTTAATTGATTCAAACCTGAAAAATTTCATCATAGAATTCTTGAAATTGCATGAAAAAGTCAAAACAATTTGGGAACTCCTGAAAAGGTAAAAACGATTGAAAAATTTGTCCTACGATGGAAATATTTCCTGAAAATTATAATTTTTACTTGGCTTCTTATAAAATTCTTCAAATTTTAATTTTCTTAATTTTTTTACGATTTTTTTCCTTTAAATTTCCTCATTTTCAAATTTCGGGCACCCTTCTATAAAATTTTCGAATAAAAAAATCGATCCACGTCGATTTTACTTTAAATACATGCGAAATTAAATTATCACAGAACCAATTAAAAAAAAAAAAAAAAAAAAAAAAAAAAAATACGTTGTTGTAGATTTTCACATACAGGGTGTTCCGTATTGCAGTGCATCACCTTCAAACCAAAATACAGCTACCCAAACTATTCAAGTGTATGCATGTTTATCAACTCCCAGGACTTGAAGGGGCAAAGTTATTCATTGGTCCTAGTAGATGTTTCAAAACGTGGTAACTCCGCTGGTAATGTAAATACTAGATAGACAACTTTTTTGAATGTCTTTTATGGAATTTTTCAAGTTCTACAAAATAATTTATAATCGTGTTTTGCCTAACATTAAAGTTGAAGGAGCCACAGTGATTTGAAAATTTGAAGGGTTCATAACTCCTTCAATTTTCAAGTTATGCAAAATTTTTCAAGAATCATTTTTCGACGAGCTTTCTGAGTTCTACAAAATGAGCTAATAATTTTTAGCATAACTCTAAAATTGAAGGAGTTACAACCATTAAAAATATAAAAAGTGACATTATTTTCTCATAATTCAATTTCATTTCGAAAATTTTTCAAAATGGTCTATCATGTTTTCAATTTTGGAATTAGACAAAAAATTATTAGCTCATCTTGTAGAGCTCAAAAAGCTTAACAGAAATGGCTCTTACAAAATTCTGCATAACTTGAAAATTGAAGGAGTTATGAAGCTTACAAATTTTGAAATAATTGTAGCTCCTTCAATTTTAGAGTTAGGCAAAACATGAATATAACTCATTTTATAAAACTTGAAAAGTTCTACTACATAGTTTTAAAAAAAAATTGCCTATCTATATTACTAGCGGAGTTACGACGTTTTGAAACATCTACCAGGACTAGTGCATAACATTGTCCCTTCAAATCCCGAGGTCGGCAATCATACATACACTTATGTAGTTTGGGTAGCTGTATCTCTGGTTTGAAGGGGGTGCACTGCCATCGAAACACCCTGTACAACACAATTCGTTAATTAATTAAAAATTATCATCGACTGTACTCACCTACAACTTGAAAGTCTACAAATATACTGGATGGAGGATGCGATGTGATTTGACATTCGTATAATCCCGCATCTCTTTTTTGAACATATCTAATTTGTAACGTCCAGTCCTGCGAAAAACGAAAAAACAAAAATCATTAAAACTAAGTTACGAGATCAGCGTCATCATCGTCGACGAAAATGGTATTTTAAGTGCATATTACATACGTATTTCTGCTCGTATAATCCATACTTTTATTTAATACAAAATTATACGAAATAGTTTTTAATTACTTATAACATTTGACACAGTAAAACTCAAAGGATCTGGCCAAAAGGTATACTCGACGATGTTATTCATATACGTGTATACTATTCGAAAAAGTAAACTAAACGCATTGCCGTATGTTTTCCAACGACGGAGTTTATTTACCAAAGAGCATAAAAAAAATATCCGGCCTTTGTCGTCGTCTCACGTATACACAGAACATGGTAGCCGGATGCTGAAAGACATTTTAATGTTTCTTTTTAACGTACAGTCGTAGAAATCATCGGAGCTGAAAATGCACAGACCTGGAAGATTGAAATTTTCTAGGTATACGAGGACGACGTCGACGAGAATTTTGCCATCTTAATTTGAATATTTTTTTCACTAGGTGGTTGAGAGTACTAAATGCGTCGAAAATATGGTTTTTTGCTTTCTTTTATTTCGCAAAATTTATATGTCGAGGTCGTTGAAAATACCTGCGGAAAAAATTAATTACTTTCGTATTTTTTTCTTACCAATTTTTTACGATGGATTTGAATATTGGTGTAATGAAAATTCATGTGTAGTGTTTCGTTTAAAATCGTCACGTTTACTCGGTATCAAATCGAGTACGAATACATTTATTGATTTCGCTGCGTTATCTACGAACCAAGTGTACCAGAAGAGATACTGCGTGATTCGGATATTTTCGAAAATTAGATATAGTATCCTTGCGCGATAACAGACTCTCGAGTTAGCACATGAAATGAGACGAGAAAAGAAGTGTGAATAAATGGACTAATGCTGCGTAAGTGCACAGACACGCGGAGATCTATTCGTTTTATTGTTCGATTCTTTCATCGCTATGAATTTGTTGGAAATTTATGTTCGGCAATAAAAATCTGCTTGGGAGGCGAAAAAGAAACTGCCGAGTTGCAATATTCGTGAAATCTTGAGAATTAATTTGGCGTAAAATCGTGTCAACTCGACTTAATGCAAGTAGAAGTCAAATAACGTTCCGCGAGTCAAGAGGAGAGCCCGTTCTTTGTGGCTGGTTTACGCGTGTGAATGAATAGCCACAGCGCGTTAATAAAATTGCCTATCTTGTTTGCCGTAAAAATGGAACCTGTTATTTTTTATACCGACTGTGTAAAGAATTGTTTTCCTATATGATTTTATTTTATATGTGTTTTTTTTAATGTATTAAATCGGTACTGAAATTTATGTTACCTGAAAAATCTAAGGTTGGTGGTTAGGGGGGGGGGGGTGTGAGTAAAATCTATCAATTTTCTCTTTGTCATATTTCAAATCAATGTCGATTAAATTTTTCTTATATAGGGTTTTTATCGTTTTGATCGATGGTCACATACTTCGTGCCTGCCGGTTTGTCGTTTTCTTATTAGAATGTATGTTAGGTGAGGGAGAGGGGGAGGGTTGAAAAAGTTTCATAATATCAAGAGTCAGCAAATGCGATGAGCTTTTGTTGGAATGTCAAATATTTTGAATTCTTAAAATAGAAGTTTATCAATATTTTATATCTAGACAAAACGATGAAACATATTCATGATTAGGAGATTTTCTCATTTCATTTTTTTCTACGTAACTCAAAACGTATCTAATTTTGGAACTTTTTCATATCTTTTTTGAAAAAGTATACCAGTAAAATAAGTTTTTAAATGATGTGATTGCATTTTGAACTCGTACGATTTCTTGAATCATGGCATTTCTTATCATAATAAGTCACAAATGCGAAACTTGCGCTAAATTGAAAAATAATGATGTCATTTTTAAACTGATTTTATACCTACTCTTTCAAATGGTTCATCGTGAAAAATTTTCAAAATCAAAATTTTCAACTAAAGAACACCAAACTGTTAAATATTGGGTATTTGATCAGTGCACCAGTAGAATCCTATTGTGTTTTTTTTTGTAAGAAGAAAGTGGGGTCATTCCATGTCAATTCAGCTGCGTTTTTCACTCAGTCTTCCAATTTTGCTGAAAATTTTTCTACGAGCTTCTGCTAACACAAAAGTAAGAAAACAACCGCTGTTAGGGAGGGGGAGGATCTTGAAGGAGGCCGTGTCAAAAAAACAAAGCAATAAATTGAAAATGTAACAAACTATATGCTACATGTCTTTTTGAGGTTTTTTGAATTCGGATCAAAATTTTGGGGCGGGGGTTTCAAGATCTCACAACCGAAAATTATTATTTGAATGTGATATAAAATATTTCTTCACAGAAATTTTTTCAATTTGTCTAGTCCTGAAATTTTGTGTTTTCTTAGAAGTTGCACTTTCCTCAAAAAAATTTTACCCTCATTTTTTGAAATTTTTATGGGTAATTTTAAATTTCCTTTCAGTGTTTTCTGAAACATTGTTTATACCGATCCTTGCTACCTATTACCAATCTTGACATACCTGTTACCTATGTTTCACCAAAGTTGGGCATTATAACAAGAAATTCCACAAGTTGAAGAACAAGAAAATCCGTTCCCCTCCAAGACTCGTAAAAAAATTTTGAGCAAAATCAGAAGACTCGAGTGAAAAACGTAGCTGAATTGACATAGAACGACTCTGTGATGGATGAATGAACAATTTTATAAAATGATCAAGTATCTATCACCTCCAGCCATTAAATCTAGATTCAACTTTTTGATCAGCTGGTCATTTTATGGGTCAGTTGTCCAATGGAGACAGTTTGATAGAAAATGAAAAATGGGGGGGGGGGGGCGATGCGATGCATGGTAAAAATTCCAAAAGATCAAAAATCGGGGGGGGGGGGGGTTAAAGAAGAAATTTGCCGACTAATATTTTCTTTTAGTGAGAAATTTACCGACAACGTGAGAAAAAATTGAACAATTTGCCGACAAGTTATCGACTTTATCATCCACCTGCTCAGATATGAAAATTGAGTAAAATTTTTGTAGGGGTCTATAATGTTACTCAGAAAATGAAACAAAAAACGGTTTAAACGAAAGAAGAATGAAAAAAAAAGATAATTTGTGGAAGAATTGAAAAAAATAATAGTTGAAGTACGAAAGTGTTTTATTGCCTGAGCGAAGCGGTGGCGAAATTTTTTTTAAAATTAGTTTCAAAAGCAAAGTCTGGCCATTTTTGGGCATTTAATAATACAAAAAAAAAATTGGGAATGGAAAAAAAATTAATTAAAAAATATGTTATGAAGAAGGTAAATTCGCGAATTGTTTCAGTAAAGGAAAAAAGAATAAAAGGTTTGAGTGAAAGAAAAATGAAAAAACCTGATGCGTTGTTTGTTACCCGAGCGAAGCGACGACGAAATTTTTTGAAAAACTTTGTTTGAAAAGCAAAATTTGGCCCTTTTTGGGCATTCAATAATATATAATACAAAAAATAT
Organism: Pseudococcus longispinus; assembly: GCA_900064475.1. Taxonomy (NCBI): domain Eukaryota; kingdom Metazoa; phylum Arthropoda; class Insecta; order Hemiptera; family Pseudococcidae; genus Pseudococcus; species Pseudococcus longispinus. The sequence continues at coordinate 12,402 of FIZU01045311.1, forward strand.
TATGAATGAAAAAAAATTGTAATTAAAAAGAATGTTGAAACGAGGGAAAATTTTCGAATTGATTCAACCAAGGAAAAGGGGAAAATCGGTTTGAGCAAATGAAAATTGAAAGAAACTGTTTGTGGCGTGTTATCCGAGCGAAGCGAGGGTGAAATTTTTACAAAATTTTGTCCGGAAAGCAAAATTCAGTGCGATTTTGTAAATACAAATAATCGGCAAATTTTTGAGAAAGAATTCAACAAATTTTCAAAATTTAACAACTTATGGTCAATTTTTAAAATTTTGTCGGCAACGTTTTGCCGATTTTTCAAAATTCTCGGCAAAATTTCACCGAAACCACAAAATTTGCCGACCTTTTGACGAATCTTCGAGGGGGAGTCACCCCTTCTCCCCACCCCCATTGTTTCGTCACTGATTGATTGCATTAAAATTATTTGTAACTTACAGTTATATTATTTTTAAAATTTATTTTCAAATCTGGGAACAAAAACATCATTCTTGCAAATTTCCACTTTCATGTTGAATTGAATCCACATAAATTTTCATTTCAAACCACCACTGATCTCGCTCTCTTTCTTTTTCTACCCCACCTCTACATCCATCGATTCCATCAACTTCCCTAAAAACAATTCAACTCAATTATGCACTCCCTGTTGAAAAAATAGTTCGCGAAACGAACGAAAGTCAAGTCGAAAGCACGCGAACATAAAAGGGGAAAAAGAAGAAAAAATTAAATTGTTTATTCAAAACCGTAAGCATACACTTCATCTCGCCAAAGAGTGCCCTCTTGAAAAACTCGCGACAAAAATTCCGCACACTCGAACATCCACCACTCGAGTTACACACAAAACCAAACCAATTCCCCGACGACGTATTCATCAAAGCCAAAACGATGACACTTACAAATGACACGTGTTCGGCGAAATCTATTTATCGTAATACCGCACTTTGGAAAATCAAAATTATACTGTAATTCACGTACGTACCCGGACCCATCTATACCTCGCGAAAATCCGTTTATTTGGCGACAAAAGGCGACGATTCTGTGCTTAAAATGTTCAACAGTACCATCTAGATCTATGTATATGTTTATTGTAATTGTGTAGGTACGTAGAAATACATAGGGTACTCGAGTTTTATTATTATAAGACGTCTGTACTTTGTACTATGCGTTGTATGTAAATCTACCCAAAAATTGTCAGTTTCTTGTGCCATAATTTAAGGCACGTACCATAATATACTTATTACAGTAAAATTCTAATGATAGGTTTTCTTTGAAAGACGTTACGGGTGGCGAAGTCGCGTTTCATTCGTACCTAGCTGCCTTCCATATACACATATACAAAGTGTTGCAAATAAGTCTACGTAGCAGCTTTACGAAGAAAATAATTATGAAAAGTTATAATTCCTTACCGTTTACGACGAATACCGAAATAACAGCAAGATTTCTTTACCCTTGTCTCAACCTCGTACAAATTCTAAAAGCGAATTTTCTGATTGAAATATGTAATTTTGTAGAAAAACTGGCTGTAATTTACAAGATGAAATAATTTTGCTCATTTGAATCGTACATGCTCGGCGGACTCAACTTACTTATGTATTGTCAAGTACGTTCGTTTCTTTCATTTATACTCTCGATATATTCAGCCTCCTCTGCTGTGTTTTTCGTGCACATGCTTTAGGATGGTAGAGGATGAGTGGAATATACTACAGATTCGTGTATGGTACAAAAACACGAACGTTTACATTTATTCGAAAGTTTTAATCGTTTTCGAATATCAAACTGGAATACGTTCGCCTGGGTAACCGGTGTTTCGACGAAAATGCACTACGCCTTGCAACGTGTCGTTACACAGCAGTAATTGCGAATGGTAACCGAGCAGATGTTAATGAGTGGAATTTCCATTAACAAACATATATTCTCGAAGCCGTGCAGCCCCATCATATGCTGAATTATTAAAGGGTTATGTTCTATTCGTACATAAGACTATATAAGGAATAAGATGATCATGACGACTAGGACGCGACCGACGATGTCGTTGCTGTCTTCGTAGCATGAAAAAAAAACCCAAGCACACATACACACCGAACGAATCTCGCTGATGAATAAATTCGCTAGATTTAACACGAACACGCAGCGTCTTTGCGAGTACTTTATTTAGTATACAGTTCGTTTACTTTGTTACGTGATCGTGTAGTGTAGGGAGTCGGGTATGCGACTTATGTGACACAAATATGCCGCTATATACTCGCCTAGATTTATAACGAGACTTCTTTTCTTACCGGTAACCCTCTTTTTTTTTCTGCTCGCACAAGTGCTTCGTGTGTACGTAAAACTTATACCGACGGAGGCACGAAATTATGATTGATACGATGTGCGAAAATGTACTATGCGAATTTGCTTATAGGAGCTTTTCTGCGTGTGTCTCGACGAGTGTAATATGGCTATTTTCTCCTCCGATTTCGAGCTCGTTTTACCAGAAATTATGAAATATTACGATGCGAGCGACCTCTCTCTCTCGGCGTCTTTCTTGAGGTAATTTTAGACTCGTGTCGAGTTGAATGGCTTATTATGCCTTTGTACGTATGCATATTTGGAGTAATAACGTCATTGTTCGAAAAAAGTAAATTTTTGGAAACTTGCAGTTTTGGAAATTTTTCCGTTTTGTTTATTTTGGAAGGGGAGGAGGGAGGGTCGAACACATACTCGTATTTTAACAAAAAAATACAAAACAAAAACAATAAATCCAGAAAGGGGGAAGGGGTTGATTCAAAATTTGAAAAATATTGAACTGGATATCAAAATACAATTTTTTGAACTCTGGAATTCATATCTGAGGTAATTTTGGAGTATAACTGTTAAGAAGTTACGGAAAAGCGTGGGATCAAAAATTAGCATTTTTCGGAGTTATTAAATATGAAACATAATAATTTATGTTTTTTGGATTCCGGGGTCTCTTTTTTGAAGCTATTTCATCAAAATACAACGACAGAGGTGTCCACGAAGAAAGTGAAACCTCACTCAAAATTTTGAAAACTTTACAGTCGATTATCAAGAAAATTTTTGTTTTCCAATCTTTTGAATCTGTTTTTGATCATCATTTTGAGTTAAACGACGCCCCCCCCTACCGACGACTAAACCCGTGAAAAAGGTAACGAAATTTCGTTATGCTGAATTTTAGACATTTGTGAGACTTTTTTGAACTTTGAACAATTTTCAGATTTCTACTTACTTTTTGTACTTACCTACTTGGAATTGGATTTCGAAAATTTTCCAAGTAAATTCCTTTACGATATCAACTCACGAAAATCTGTTACGCTGACTTTTAGATATTTTGTCTGACTTTTTTGGAGTTGAAGAATTTCAAGGTAATTTCAAATATCTTGACTTTATAGTGTTGAAAAGTTCAAATCAGGCATTTTGTCAGACAAATTTTTACCTAACGCTGCCTTTTAGACATTTTGTGAGACTTTTTTGAATTAAAAAAAACAAAACATATCCTGTATTTTATGTTTCCATTAGTAGTATGGAAATAGCGGGGACTATTTACATTTAGTGTCATCAAAAACAGACTTTGAATTTCAAAAAACAGAGATTTTGCCAAGTCTCTCGAGAACATCACAATACGTTGATATTTTCCTGTTTTAAACAGATGTTTTCTTCCAAAAAGATCATTGATAACCATTTTTTGTCATTGTTCTACCTATTATCTCTTTAATATCTTTCTTAATTTTCAGGGTAAAATCTGAAAAAAATATTTATGAGAAAATTTTTTCACATTACATTTTTCAAGTTCAAAAAATCATTTGAATTCTAAAAAATTGAAAAAAAATAACGTTAATTAGAACATTTTAGGAAATTAATGGACCTTTTTTCAAGAAAATTGAAATTTTTTGCATTTTGAGTGGAGAGAATGGAAGAAAATTGGATTGACGTAGAGGGAAGGGGGGGGGGGGGTTAAAATGGTATAATTTTGGCTAAAAATCGTCGTAAAGTTGATTGAGCTACAAATTTTTCAATTTTAACCCTTTTCATCTCTCTCCTAATATTGCGAACTTCGGTTTTTCTAGGCCTTAATGACACCAAAATAAGTAATAGATTGATAGTCTATTCGATGAATTGAATGAGAGGACTTCAGATTATTAGTTGAGAAAAGTTTTTTACAAAGAACATAATTATGAAAGGTATCGATATGTAAAAGAGAAAAAAGGAAACTGATTGTAACCGAGGAAAGTATTACGAATAAAATCAAAAAAACACCAAAATTGAAATTTCTGGGGCGGGAATGCAGGTAACCCTAATCCAAGTACTTTTCTGACCTCCATGGACACCTCAAAATAGATGCATTCCACCCCTCAGGCCATGTTCTAGGAATTCTTCTTGGACGATTATTCATAATTACATTTTATTTATCCTTTTTCACTCACATTCAGGGATAAACTGAAGTTGTCTTGAAGGGGAAGAAGGGGTAAGGGGGTTAAAATTTTTGAGTTCTGAATGCTGTGATGGAATTTTTTCGATTTTCTGACTTCATATGAAATTTTCTCAACTTTTTTCAAATTCAAAATCAAAGATGACTTTTAAAAAAAAATCAAATTTAGGTGAATAATGCAAATATGACGATTTAAAATCATTTTTGCAAGATGATTTTAAATTTTTACGAAAAAAGTCCCCGTCATTTGCATACTACCAATGAAACTATAAAACATAGGATATGCTTTTGCTGGTTAAAATATTTCTTCAAATTCCAAAAAAGTCTGAAGTGATTTTTAAAAGCCAATGGAAATCTGAAAAATTTCCAAGTCCAAAAAAGTCTGACATTATGTCTAAAAGTCAGCGTGACGAAATTTCGTTACACAATTTCGTGACGGAATTTCGTCAGTTTTTCCGCAAGATTACTCATAGCAAAAGCATATCCTATGCTTAAATCATTGGTAGTGATTATCTAGAATATCCACCATTTTCTCCAATTTTTCAATAAACATTTTTCATGTTCATATCTTAATTTTGAAATAATTATCAAGATTGGATCGGTAAAGGTGGAAAATCGACACTAATGAACTTTTTGGATAAAAATATCCGTATTAAGATCATTTAAAGCAAAATTTTATCCAAAATACTTAGTTTTTCTCAATTTTTATCTGAAAATTGGAAAAAAAACGTGATGTACCTACGATTGAAATTGGCAACTTTTTAGCCTCTTCGATAATTCTTCTTCCGGAGTTCTCATTTCTAACGAAGAGTTGCGGAAAATATTTCGAATATTTTCGACATTTTCAGATCAAAAAACCTTCACGAAGTTGAATGGTCTAATATTTCCCCAGCTGTGTTGATTACTTATTACGAAAAGATTTCACGAAAAAAAAAATCGTCCTAATTGGTTTGCAATTTCGGTAAATTTCCAGAATGAGAGAAACCTTTACCTCGGGATACCACAGCTATCGGTACAATTTCACGGTTTGCGAAGTAAAGTAGAAACTAAATACACCATAATTCCATCCGCATATTCGTCGTCGGTTACTTTTTTTCTCGTTTTACTTACGTACTTATTCGCTACCGGCATCACCAGCTTCGTTTGGTTTTCTGGTTCTCGCCGATGCGATGCGGGGCTTACACACGTATATAATTTTCTCAGCTGGTGTATCTGATTCAAGGGTTAAATTTAGCGATAACGAATTTGGAGGGTTACCAAAACTTTTGTTAAAGTGCGTTACTTATTTTAAATATTTAACGCAGCTATTTTCTTGCGCGCTATTTTAAACGTGGTACAGTACGTCTACGTTTACAGAAGGGTGGAAAAAAATTCACGGTATTTATAGCGCGATACAAAGATTCGCCAACTAATGCTTTTTTGAGGGCAGATTTTATTTGTCGTCGAGCTTTTTCGCCCTTTCCGCGACTCGCAGTCGCAGGCTTTCGCCTTTATTTTGGCTGAAGCGGTGGTGCCGGTGGTGAAATTTAGTATACGAAAAAGCTGCTATATTGTGCACAATAAAAGAGGATAATTTCTAATGCGAATTTCGCCCAGACAAACTATTATAATACGGAAAGGAGCAGAGATGGTGGCGAGGATTGGGGAGGGAACGAGGTGGAGAAAAAGAAAGAAATATTAACGACTCGGTGAAGCGACGTTATTTCCATATGTCTCGCGCGTTGAAAAGGTAATACACTTTATCGAAACTTCAATATAATGTTATTGAGAAAATCCATTTTTCTCGATAAACGTCTCGCGCACGTCGCGCTCTTTTTTTTCTTCTTCTTCCTCTATTGAAAAAGTTTTATATATAAACAGCCATATAAACACATTGTGAAATGTTTTTGGCAATACGATTCGCGATAACGTTTAATAACTAAATGCGCGCGCCAATGTTACGTTTTTAATATAATAGTATATATTTCTATACACTACATGGTGTTCAGGTAGGAGTGCAGTGCCTTCAAACCAGAGATGCAGCTACCCAAACTGCATAAGTGTATTTATGTTTGTCAACCTCGGGATTTGAAGGGGAAAAGTTATTCACTACTCCTGGTAGATGCTTCAAAACGTCTTAACTCCGCTGATAACATAGATAGGCAACTTTTTTTTAACTTTCTTGTAGAACTTGAAAAGTTCTACAAAATGAGTTATATTGATAATTTGCCTAACTCCAAAATTGAAGGAGTTACAATGATTTGAAAATTTGTATGCTTCATAACTCCTTTAATTTTCGAGTTATGGAAAATTTAGTAAGAATCACTTTTTGTTGAGCTTTTTGAGCTTTACAAAATGTTGACAATTTTTTGCCCAACTCCAAAATTGAAAAGGTGAGAGACCATTTTGAAAAATTTTTGAAAATAAAAAAATTAAATTTTGAGGAAGAAATTTCACATTTTTCATCTTTTTAGTAGTTGTAGCTTCTTTAGTTTTAGAGTTATGCTAAAAAGTATTAGTTCATTTTGTAGAGCTCAAAAAGCTCTTGTGCAGTTTGGATAGCTGCATCTCTGGTTTGAAGGCTGTGCACTCCTACCGGAACACCCTATATGCGTCGAGTTGGTTATAAAAATATAAGCACAGCAGTAGTGTTTCTTTATCGTATACTGATACTTCAATATGGTACCTAACCTAACCTATTTACTCACCTACGTTCTACCTGTATTGTATAAGGTACACAAACTGAAGAACGAAGATATAAGTTAGCTACTTGTATATTAACGAAATTAAACCCTCGCGATGAAGTATGTTTACCTGAGCGTACTGTATCTGTCTGTAGGTATATAGTTTTGTAGGTACGAGTACCTACGACTACGTATAGACTGCAGAACACGACGAACAGGCTGAAATTTACCATTCTCGAGTATTTGCGCGGTCGAGAAAGAAAGCACCACCGTAGATAGGTAAAAAAGGAGAAGAATGAAAGGCGAAAAAAAAAAGCCTATTGTAGCGAACGTAGTAGATACCTCGTGTATAAATGGTTTGCAAAGAACTGCTTTGTGTAAGTGTGTCTTTGTGTACTGTTGTGTACCATTAAGCACTCAAATAATGTACACTTGGCAATGTATTGTGGCTTCAACAATAAGCACTTGAAACGTTTTTCATATTGTTTTAGTTTCATTTGCAGATTAAGCGTTTATAAATGAAAATGTTTTACCGGGTAATTTTGCTATATCATTGTAAAGCTGCATTGTGCTGTACTGGCTGGTGTATTATATGAAATTTACTGTGTATATATACAGTGTCTACGTGTGGTATGGTTTAATGTAGGTTGGTATACACTCACACACGAGTATGGTACAGCATCAGCCCATGCAAGCCATCTTTGAAATGGTAAGTTGATTTCGAGTAAATATATTCTTGATCTTTATTCTGCTATACATACTGTGTGGCTTTTTAACGTTGTTGTCTTTTCTCTACAACATGTGATAATCAAAAACGCCCGAGATGCAGTTCTCATTTCTTGTTATTTATAAGCGGCGCGTAATGCGCTAAGACGTGAAGTGTATTTCATTTCCTTATCCGCAGTTGTTGTGGTGTTTTTGCGCGTTAGATGTAGTTAAATGGCAGAGCTTAATAATAGTACGAAGATCAAAGCGTGTGGAATGGAGTTAGAGGAAAAGAGGAGGATTGAAGTTGAGGTAGGCTTTGATGGAATGGGGATTTTACTCGTTATTTTTCTTGGCTTGAAAATTAGGAATTTGTGAGATGATTAAATCGTTGGCGTAGAAGTGGGAAAAAATTGTAATTGTTTTTCAAATTGAAGTTTTAGGTTTAAGCTAACATCATATCTCTTTGATGAATTGATACCTATCATCATACACCCCCTAAAAAGTTACAGCATTCATCCATGAATCCCGTCATCCTGATGAAACTGGCAAATATTGAAAAATAACGTATTTTCACATATGTTTCATGCAAAAAAATTACTGAAAAGTTAGAAAAAACGATGAAATTTAAACTTTCAAATGTCATTTTTTACAAAAAATTTTGTTCTCACTTTGGCCCACCTCAGTGGATTTCCTTATTGGCATAGGATATACTTTTACGACAAATAAATCCGCGAAAAAAGCGACAAAATTCCGTCACAAAATTCCTTAACAATTTTTTGATCTTGAAAAAATTCTGAAATTCTGACTTTTGAACCTCAAAAAATTTCATGAGGCGGGCAGCTGATTTTTTGAACTTGAAAAAATTTAGATTCGATGACTTTTAGACATTTTGTCAGACTTTGGAATTTTTGTACTTGAAAAAATTGTAAAACTGTCTTTGGGGACTTGAAACGAGTAAAATTGGAAACCACCGTTGCAAATTATGCCGAAAAAAAGTTGAAATTCAGTCACAGACAAAGTTCTAGTCAAACGGTCAAAAAGTCATATCGAAATTGTACTAAATCAAAGTCAAACGAGGTCAATAGGGTCAAAATTGAGCCAAGTTAAACTTGAATCTATGTCAAAGACCGATTTTCATATTAATATTCAAGTAACAAATTTACTCCGAAGCTATTTAATCTGAAATCATATCAAACGTAAGTAGAGATAGTATTAGACCTGAAATCGAAAAAAAGATTAACAAATTCAATCAAAATTAAATCATTTTAGGAAATAAGATTAATTTTAGTGAATTTGTTAATTTTTTTTTCAAATTTTTTTATACTGGGCGTCATAACTCATAAGTCACAAATATTACAAATCTGTCTTCAAGTCGCAATCATATCAAAAATGGGTCGAAATAGGGTCATAAGTGAAATTCAAATCAAAGTTTATCAATCAAATTAAATTCTAGTCATTTAAAAATGAAAGGTCAATTGAAGTCAACTTCTAAGTCATGTCAAAATCATAATTAGCTTAATTTGAATTCAAATCTAAATTTAAAGTCATTGTTCAGAATTCATTTGCCTTTGGGGTCAAGCAGGTATTTTCCACTTTGAGAACCCCTGGCTTTCAGTGTGTATAGTTTTAT
>FIZU01045321.1:0-13565 GCA_900064475.1 Pseudococcus longispinus
CATTTTGTCAGACTTTTTTGGATTTAAAAAAGATAAGACATATCCATGTACCAATATGTCCGCTTGAAGAGTGGATCTATCTTCTTTCTAAGTTCAATTATCTCTAAAAATTTCTTCAAGTCCAAAAAAGTCTGACATAGCGTCCAATTTTTTTTTAATGATTTTCATAACTTTTTTCTAATTTTTTACATACCTACTTATTTTCAATTATTTATGTGAAAATTTCAATAATTTTAACAAAAATTTCCACAGTTCTCATGATTTTGTGGACATTTCTACGATATTTTAATGAATTTTATGGCGAGATCTAGAACTACTTTATACCACTTTTCAAACTGTTTTCATGTTTTTTTTTTAAATTTTTACGATATTTGAGCTGATTTTTTTTAATTTTTTGACCATTCCAACAACATCAATTTTCATGATTTTTTGACCAATTTAGTCACATTTTAAATGGTTATGAAAATTTTAACAATTTTTATAATGTTTGGATCAGTGCCACAATCTGAAATTTTCCAAGTTCAAAAAGCCAAAGAAATTTTGGGGAATATTTCAAAATATGATAATTTAAATCAAAAATTGAATAAAGTCATTAAAAAATCATGCTCATCAAATTGGTTTTTTATGATCATTCATTGCATTGTCGGACGTTAGACTTTTTGGGCTTGGTTTTGTGAGACAGCTTTCATAAAATGCTAACTCTTAGATATTTTGTCAGAAATCAGACTTTTTGAACTTAAAAAATTTGATAAATTACTCCAATATTCCGACATTTTGCCAGACAGACTTTTTGGACTTGAAAACAATTTCAGACATCACGCTGACTTTTAGAAATTTTGTCAGAAATTATCCTTTTTGGAATTGAAAAAATTTTTCAGATTTCAAACGACTTTTTGGACTTGGGAAAATTTAGAAATCACGCGAAACATTTCAAAAAAAATCATTTAAAGTCCGAAAAGTCCAGTGGTTTGTCTGACAAAATGTCTAAAAGTCAGCATTATCTCTGAAATTTTTCAATTCCACAAAGTCTCTGGAATTTTGAAAATTTTTCCAAGTCCAAAAAAGTCTGACAAAATATCTAAAAGTCAACGTGACGTAATTTTGTGACGTTTTTTTTGCATGTTAATTCCAATTTAATGCATCTTTTCACTTCCTGTTCACCAAAATCCCATCTTCACGTCACCAGCACTTCACTTTACCTACGTTAAAAATTACCTTCCTACGATATCTCTCAATTCTGTCAATTTTCCCCTCCGTAGCACGTAATCATTTTCATTCATCCGAACGAAACAATGTCAAAAGATAAGATACGTATAAATACGAATATCCCGTTGCGTAACATACACTTCATCAAGTCTGTGTCTCTCTCTCTGTTTCTCTAAATTCTCATTCTAAACGGCCACCATCACGCGCGTCAACATACAACACACAATTTATTCATTAGTCTACATAGTATTACATATCATAGTTTTATCGACATCGGAATTAAAATAACATAATAAACGTATACCGGCGGCTCAGTCCGAAAAAAAATTCGTACTAAAACTTTCATTACCGAATTAAAAAGCCAATTAAACATCCAACCCACGAATACCGAAATTACACCGTGTACCGTATAATTAGAGCGTTCATCGTGAAAAACTAATTACCGGGTTTGAAAAAAATACAAGCATATGCATAAAAACGAGTAAACACGCCTCGACCAACCGACCAATGCTTCTTTGCAAAGAACAGATTCGTGCTGTGTGCGGAGTAAAATGGTAAATCATCGTGTTTGGGTAATTGCGAAATCGTCCAGCATAGAATAGTTTGTGGTACCTAAATATCAGAGCTCGTATTCGTGTATCTAGTCAAATGGAGGAGAAATATTCGATTTCGAGAGTAGATATAAATAAGTATTGAAAATATATATGAGAAATTAAGAAATTTGGGAAATTTTCTACTGAGTTTGAAAAGGTTCAAGAAATCTTTATGACATTTTCGATTTTTGGCTCAAAAAGTGATAGGTATAATTTTATCTACATATTCGGATTTAATTAAGAATTATCACTGAAATTCAAGCTCCTGGTTTTAAGTAGATATGGCTCTCTCGATGAAAAATCAGAGTTAAAAATTTGAAAAAAAAAATTATTTTAGTGAAAAAATTAACAATGTTCTTGGCTCCCTTGAGTTCAACTATTTGTGCCCATGAGAGATCTGATAGATGAAATTCAGAATTTTTCATTGCATCATGTAGATTGAAATCAAGTTGGTGAATAGGTCATTTTCACCAGTAAAAATTGAAATTTCACACAGAAAATAGAATTAAATCAAAATTATCTGCTTTCATCATCCTGTGCAGTAAGATTTACTACAAATTGAAAAAAAAAATTGCACTCAACCACTCACAAATGCAGTGCGAAAATAAATTCAATCCTCCCCCCTCCCAATTTTTTAAAACCGAGATTTTTAAAGAAAGTTGAAATTATGAGTTTGTAATTCAGATATTTTAGACCCTCAAATGACCCAAAATTGAAATTTTTTATAATTTTATTAAATAAAAAATAAAATGAAGCGATTGTGGGAAAATTTCGATTTGTAGTGAAAATTTGCACACGAAATCAGTTTTAAAAATTTTTCAGACTTTAAACAACAATTTTTGTAGAAATGATGAAATATTGTGTTTGAATGAATAATTTAGTGAATATATTTTTTGAGAAAAAAAGTTTAATTCCTGCATTTTTTAAAAACGAATATATAAAATATCTGCCCAATTTGGTTATGCAGCAATTTTTGAAAAAATCTTGCACATTAACAATTAGTTCTTGTGTTGAGATCGAGGTAAGGATGGCAATATTTTGTCTGTCGCTTGGAAGGGGCTTTTAGAGTGTGAGAGGATGAAAAATGTCCACCCTTACTTTCATTTTAGCACACAAATTGACATTTTTCAAAAAACATTGGTTAATCTTGAAAGCTGATGTCTTGAGCGAATTTTCAATCGAAATCAAATTTTTTTTTACAATTTCTTCGTTTTGTGTGAAATGTATACCTATGTCTTATGGCTGGGGTCAGACCGAAAAATTTGGTCGTCATGAAAATCAACCACGAAAAACCGTCACAAAATTTTGTTTCTATGAATTTTTGGACTAGGAAAAAAATTTCAAAAATGACATTCACGACTTGGAAAAATTAAAAAAATTGGCTTGGAAAAAATTAAAAAATTTGAATTTTTGAACTTAAAAAATTTCAGAACTTCTCAACTTTTTCAATTCAAAAAAATTTTTACTTATTTCAAAATTTGACTTTTTAAAAAATCAGGATAAAAATGTCAAATGTTAATCTATCAATCGTCATATTAAAAAAAAATGGGTAATCTTGAAACTGATTTCCTGTGCGAATTTTCAGTCTGGCTCAAAAATCCGCCATGAAAAACCTCCACAAAATTTTGTTACCATGAGATTTTGACCGTGAAAAAAAAATCAAAAATGACGTTTCAGAACTTGAAAAAACTTCAAAAATTTGACTTGGAAAAGAATTCAAAAATGACATTCAGGATTTGGAGAAAATTCAAAAATTTGAGAAATTCTCGAATTTTTCGATTTAGAAATAATTATTACTTATCTCAAAATTTTACTTTTTGGAAATCAGGTTAAAAATGTCAAATGTAATCAATCGTCATTCAAAAAAATTGGTTCATCCTGAAATTGATTTCCTGTGTGATTTTTCAGTTCAAATCGAAAATCCTTCTGCAATTTTTTCAATTTGTTTTTTATTTTATGAAGACAAAAAAATATTATTTTAGGTCATTTGGAGCAGCTGAATTGTAACCTCAAAATTTCGACTTCTTTTTTTTTTTAATTTTAAGAATAACAATTTCAATTTTATCTAATGAAATCTCTTCTGGACACAAAAGGGTTCCACATTCACTTCTTGCCTATTGTCAATATTGTAGGGATTAAAACAGAAGAAAATTCTGGACTTTTCAATTGATTATTCTGGTATTTACGATTATTCAAAAAAATCGATTGTTTTGTTATTTTTGATTGATCAAAAAAATCCATTATTTTGGTAGTCTACCTATTCCCAATTTATTGAAAAATTCAGATTATTTTAGTATTTTTGATGAATTTTAAAAAATCAAATATTTTGGTATTTTTGATTAATTTAAAAAAAATTATTATTTTGGCATTTTTGGTCAATTGAAAAAATGGATTATTTTGGTATTTTCGATTATTCGAAAAAATGGATTATTTCGGTATTTTTGATTAATCGAAAAATGTGGATTATTTTGGTATTCTCAATTCATCAAAAAATTCCAATTATTTTGGTATTTTTGATTACTTTTAAAAAATCAAATATTTTGGTATTTTCGATTAATTTAAAATTTTTTATTATTTTGGCATTTTCGATTAATCAAAAATATGGATTATTTTGTTATTTTAGATTAATAAAAAATATGGATTATTTTGGTATTTTCAATTAATCGAAAAAATACTTAAAATAGTTTATTTTGGTATTCTCAATTCATCAAAAAATTCCAATTATTTTGGTATTTTTGATTAATTTTAAAAAATCAAATATTTCGGTATTTTCGATTAATTTAAAAAAATTTATTATTTTAGCATTTTCGATTAATCAATCGAAAAAATAGTTTTACTTTGGTATTCTCAATCCATCAAAAAATTCAAATTATTTTGGTATTTTTGATTAATTTTAAAAAATTGAATATTTCGGTATTTTCAATTAGGTGTCTATAATTTAAAAAACTTGATTATTTTGGTATTTTCAATAAATCGGAAAATGTATTATTTTAGTATTTTCGATTAATCGAAAAATATGGATTATTTTGGTGTCTTTGATCAATTTTTAAAAAATCGAGTGATAAATTTTTCAATAATCGAACCTCGTCAAAACTGGCATCCAAGATTTAAAATTTTTTTTAGGTATACTCAAGACCAAGGGCCAGCACTGAATTCTTTTTTTGATCAAACCCCCCTTGGACAATTCACGAGGGTCCCCATTAAGCCTATTACACACAGATCCACACATCCATACGTAGGATTACAATTTACATGGCGGCTAACCTGCAAATAAACATACAAATACATATCGCTACCAGTGGGATGGCCTAATTTGAGTCTACCAAACAAATAAAATCACCGTTGGAAGCCTTCGAACTGGTTAAATGAAGAATTTGCGTCTCAACGAAACCGAATACGATAGAAAGAGATGCAACCATGCTCGAAATTATTATGTAATTATACGCAGCACATTGAATGAAATGAAACGTTTACAGAAACAGATACACATTGCTTCGCATTTATACACCAATTCAAGTCCAACTCCAAAAATATATCTACAAACGTACAAATTACAAGGTAGGTGCCTAGTGCATTGCAAAACTACAAGTATGATGTCATTTAGATCTACGAATATATTTCATTCGTAAATTTATTTTAGCTCATGTCTAATATAATGTAAACTAAATATGCATCTAATACGGCACGTGGTCCAGAACCCCCCTCCGCAATCTTAGATTAATTTACATTCGTCTATCTGCATATACAAATACGAAAGAATGAACCAATCTTGCAGTTGAAATGCTCTGCAGCCAAGTTGTTTCGAAAAATACCATCAAAAATCCAACCGAGTATAAATTATATTAGTGAAACGAAAAATACATTGTAGGTGTTCATTGTGCTTTATAGAATAATGACGGATGTGTAGGACCTATTCGGAGCTACGGCTCGGAAACAGCACTCCTTTGCCAATAATTGGTTACGTTATGTAAACTCTTTCTTCGCGGTTGGATCATGAGAGATGGAAGGCTTCACCACCGCACCGAGACCACACCGAAAGCGTTATTAATAATTAAAGGCTTCGTATACGTTTGTTTCGATAGTCTAGAATCAGTGGTTATTCTGTCGGTACCGTACCACGAGACTGGCCAGACCTGAGATATCTTATGATACCTCTCTCGAGCTCTACAAGAAACGATGATGGTTTCGTGTCTTATCCGCCTTCGTGTTGCCCTATCAGGGCACGATTTTTTCGGCGTTTTTGAAGGCTGATGACGTTGACGAGAGATCCAGTAAGTTGGCGAGGGAGGGATGCAGAGGGATTGAACCGAATACATAGCGCAGTACTTAACCTCGATAAATACGATGCTAGTTTGTGTATAACACGATAACAAAATAACGTAATAATTACTCTTTTAATGTGCACCGTCGTCGGACGCGAAATATGTCGATGGAAAAATAACTTCGTTTGTCTGTTTTCATTTTTAACATCTATGAATTCTATAACGAAGATAGATTACCCTCGTACACGAAATATCACACATTAACCCGGTTACAGTACCTACGTCGAAATCGATGGCAATAATTTTCGAAAAATTTCGACGACGAGTGTTTCCATTTTCCATGCTTTCGGAGCTCGCGATTTAAGAACTCCTGATTTATTTCCACAACCTACCTAAGTACTTATCGTTATAGGTACCGAACGTTGCGCCGCCGAGCCGCGTATGCACGTAGCTACTTATTTATACAGTTGTTGCTCAAACCATTAATTATTATCGTCTATAGATATACTAACGAAATACGGCAACCTTATCGAGAAAAAAATATACAAATGGAAAAATATAGAGAAAAATTAATAATGAAAAATTAAAAATAATTATACGTTTAAGAGTGAATAATATGTATGAGGTTGGACGTCTTTGTACGTATTTATGTGTATCTGGTGCGATGCGACGTGTGCATGTTCGTATTCATGTAGAAATGTGTAGGCAGGTCGATAAGTACCTATTAAAAAACAGCTACATCGTAAATTCCATAAACTCAAAATATCCTGATTTCAGAGTTCTCTACCAACACATCGTAATCATCCATTTATCCTTCAAGTTCAAAGACTTCGGAGTTCAGCAGGTAAGTGTACAACTTCCCATTGCTAAATAGAACAGATCTGTATTTAAAAAAAAAAAACGATTTCGACGAAATCTATGGCCAGCACAATTATTTTGAGAGGGAAGGACCAAAATGTGTTTTTTAATCTTAATTTTCTCGTTTTTTGCTAAAAGCCGATAAAAATTTTGCGTTTTTTATAAAATATTTTAGGTGGTCAGAGGAACCCTATAATTTTTTTTCAAAATTTTCGGGTAATTTTTCACCAAATTATGAATTTTTAAAAACTTTGAACCGCCATTTTGCAAAAAAATTTCAGAAGTACAGTCACCATTTTTTTTTTTTTTTAAATGTATTGTTTAGTCATGATTCTACCATATTAATTTCAAAAACTTGTAGTTGATGCAGCATTGTCAAAAATAATGAAAACAACTACCAGTCGTATTAAGTGCGAGCGAACATGTCACGTTTTCCACGGCACTCTGGTGGGAAATTCAGTGTTTACGGGCGCTATGCTTCACAGTGGGAATGGAAAATAATGTAGGTAGCAAAAAATTCAAAAATGTGTCTATAGGGACTTTCAAAAGTGCTGAATTCATTTTTGAGGTTATTTTCTAATGATCAAATTTTGAAACAATCTAAATTTTTCCAAGTTCAGAAGTTAACTGACAATTTTATAAAATTTTTAAAAATCGAAATTCAAAATTTTTGAAATTTTCCAAGTCCAAAAAATTATTAAAAATTTTTCAAGTTCAGAAAATTTAAAATAGCCTGACAAAATATCTGAAAATCAACGTAATCTTTGAAATTTTCCAAGTCCAAGAAGTCTGCCTGACAAAATGTCGGAAAGTTAGCTTGATTTGTAAAATTTCCCAAGTCCAAAAAGCCAGTGGAAATTTGAACATTTTTCCAAGTCCGAAAATGGCTGACAAATTGCCTAAAAGTCAGCGTGACGGAATTTCGTGTTGTTTTTCGCAGGTTTGGTCATCGCAAAAGAATATCCTATGCTAAAAATTTCATCAAAGATTATAAAATTTTTGATTAAATTAATTTTGATGAATTTTGAATCATGGGTTCAAGATCCCTTCTCTTTCCGTACACACTCCTACACTGAAAAAGAGCTTGAAATAAGAGCCAAAGGTCTTGAAAATTCCATTTCGATTTGAGAGCTTGATTTTACAGCATGAAATTTTTTTAAATTTTCCGACATTGACATTACATTACAATTTTACTCTGACGACTTTTGTGTTGAATAATTGATAATTTTTCAATTTTTCACTGATTTTTTTCAATTTTTTGATTTATTTTATTGAAATATTATTATTTTAAGATAGGTCTAGGTACTTTTCAAAATTTCAAGATTTTTTGAAAATTTCTAACTGATTTCATTAAGGTATTTTTCACATTTGAAAATTTCTCGATTGACTTTTTGTTTTTGCTACCCAGGCAAAATTTCAAATTTTTAAAAGGATTTCAAAATATTTCAATAATTTTACAAAAAAATGGATAAAATTAGATATTTTTAGGTACTCGTAATTTTAAAATGTTTTGTAGGTAGTGGAAATTAAAAAAAAAAGAAGTAAAAATTCATAACTACTCTATTTATAATTTTTTCAAATTTTGGAACTTTTTAGCAGAGCTGTGAAAACGTGAATGGAAACGAAACTGCTAGAAAAAACTTCAAGTATTATTTTTTAAACTCTGGGACGAAATTGGAACAAAAACCTTGAAAAATGCAAAAGAAAATGATGGCATTCTTCAAAAAAAATTTTGATAACTTTTTGGATATAAAAAAAGTTGAAAATCAAATTTTTGAAAAAAAAACTGCAAATTTAATAGCAAGTACAATTATTATTTTATCTATTTTTTTCATTTCTATAATTTTTGGTAGATAGAATATCGGTGCTATGAGGCTAAAAAATTTTCGAAATTCTTCAATCGTTTTTTGCATTTTCAAGAACGACGACCAAACGAGAACCAGATCCAAAACCCCCAAAAAATCGTTCTTACAGCCTTGCTTTTCTGTATCCTCTTCTATTCGTAATTTCCTAAATCATTTTCCACAGAATTTTTTTTTTTCTATAATTTTTATCCAATTTTATCAAGTATTTTGAAAACAATTTTTTGATATTATTTAAAAACTGAGATGTGATCATTATTATGAAATCTGCAGTGATCAAGTATTCCATTTTTTAAATAATTTTGGTGTTGTTTTAAAGTTTTTGAAATACCTAATTCTTTCTTTTTTTTTTGTTTTCAAACCACTTACCTACTTAGTTTCTTATTGTTTTGTGAAACACAAAAAATCACCGCTGCTTCCGAATTCCAGAACTTTTTAAATAACTTCAATTTTCACCCTATATTTTGACAATAAAAATATTGAAAATTGTCAACAATTTTATACGGTTTGGTAAATTGATAAAAATTAGACAATTTTGTGGGATTTTTTAAAAAATAGATACATTTTGATGGAAGGAGAGAGGCTCTAATTTTTTGAAAATGACGACTTTTGAGAGGAAAAAACGCAAGTGGGTACTTATCTGAATTTTCTGATTTTGAATTTTTTGAAACTGTAGGTATAAGAATTTTGTACAATAATTTCGAATCATTTCAAAAAGTTCGATTGAAAATGAGATTTTAGTAACATTTCCAAAATTCAGTGAAAATTTTTAGTAGGTGACTTCAAAGTTATCTAGCTCAAGAGATTCAATGCAATTTTCCAAGTCCAAAAGGTAATTTAATGACGCGCAAATTCTAAAAAAATTCAAATCTCTAAAATCTGTCTAAATTCAAAAAGTCGATTTGATCAAATTTTTTCAACTCCAAAGTCAATTTTTTCAACTCCAAAAAGTCATAAATATTTATATGAGCAATCAAAATTCGTGACGGAATTTCGTGAAACCCAAATTTTTAGGACGACTGTCGAAAATTTCGTAAAAATTACTTGCTTTGACAACCCCCCTCCCGTCCCCTCCCAGCTGCAAGAATATCCATTTTAAAACTCCACTTTCGTAAATTTTTCAAAATTCAGTGAGAATTGTGAATAATTTCTCAACTGATATTTCATCGTCTTTAAATCAACACAAAAAGAAATCTGCGAATTATTAAAAGAAAATCAGTGAAATTCGTTGACAGTTGGTAAATTTTACTAATTTTCTCTCCGTTGCAATGATTTTTCATCGATTCAGAATGAAAAAGCGAATAATATGTTTCATCAGAATGATACATAAATTACAAAAAGTTGATAATTTCATTATTTTCTTTCTGTTCCAGCAATTGTTCTCCAGCTCGTCAGTCAACTCTGTCAATTTTTAATTTTTTTTTCACCCCTCTTTCTCCTTGACTAAATCCATATTTTTCAGTTGAAGCCACATGGCACATAAAATGTACCTAATGAATTTCACGTTTTATAACAAGTAGTACCTTCTTTTCTTCTTGGGAAACTATCGACATTCCACAGAAAAAAAACTACAAAAATTTCAATTCAAAATTTCAGGTGAATTTGACGAAAAAAATTTATCAAATTTTCTACTTCGGTATGTGCAAATAAAATTCCATCAAGTACACGTCAAACTTCAACGTTTATGCAAAAAAATCACACAAAATGAAACAATAACATACCTATCTAATTTCAATCATAACACTCGTAACTTCCAAATATTTTGATTTATTCGATTCCAGAGTGTTAAGTTATAAATCGAAAAATTTACTCGAAAATATTTCAAATTCTCCACTAAGTATAAAACATTCCCAAACACGATATTTCCAACCATCTCATCAACATCACACAATTCACTACATATATTATGCCGTTGCATTGTAGCCCTACAGAATCCATCATAGACATACTTCCAATCATGATCAAGGTAACATTACAACCATTCTTATAGGTACTACACAATCTCATAGTCGATTCCAGCTCAGGACCACACCTCGAATATACATACACATAACAGAACATTACACGAAAAAAAATCCCCTTCCGGCCATCTCGACCCGCTATAACCTACCTGGCTAAATAAACTTGATAAATTTCATTACCGAAAAAAAAATTCATTAATAAGTTACAAATTACGAACCACCATCGTTCATCCAACCTTCTCTTATGTGCATAAATACCGCATAGAAGCCAACGGGGTCCGCGAGCACGACAGCCGATTGGCGAAAATTTTATGCAAATTAAATACCTACGAAGAGAGACATACGACCACGAATGATTTATTTTAATTACTCGAAATTACTCGTTTATCTAAATGTACCACATTTATAATATAAACGTATATGCGAAACATTGTCGACTCGAATGCAAGGGGGAGACCTTGATACAGAATTTTTTTTTTCCTTGCATAAAATTTATACGAGACGAGACGGTTGTGTTTCTTTCTCTCTCGGTTTGAAAGAATACTTCAGATGTAGACGAGTATTTCACGCGAAAGTCGACTTTATCACGACGACTGGAAATGATCACACCGTGCTCATTATTGAGAGACAGCGACGAGCAACGAGAAACAGGGAGTGAGGAAGGAGACGTGAGGAGAGGCAGAAAAACATTTAGTGTTACATCAAAGATAGTAAAAAAAAATAATAATACATTGTTTCTTCATCAAAAAATAATCTGAGCTTTTTATCATCGGGGTTATTTTCACTTTAATTAATGCATCGGCTCATCCCCTCACCTCTCCCATTACCATATTCTCGTTCTTATTATAGAGGTGAATAATCACCAACAATGAAACACGTGTTATCGTACGACTAACTGCATCATCGAACGAATTCGAATCGCGGTAATGAAATCGAAATTATTTACATCGAAATACCATGCACACAGATTAGAGCTTCTACCGGAAAAACAAGCCAACGATACAAAGTACATTCGGCAATATTATCGACATTCGTACGAAGATCACAGCTGCCTTTCGCCTTCGTTTCAATACAGCACGAGCTGGATTTACCTCCTCTGCACCTCTTCCCTTCGACGATGGTCACAGGTCTATGTAGCAATGTACGTACATAGATATGTAGTTCGTACTATGTACATGGCTGATGGGGTTCATCGCATAAACCAACCATAACTCATGGCGAGGCGATAAATTTTAAACGGTAATTTTATCAACGTATGTTTTCGCCTTTCGTCCTCTCTCTCTCTCTTGCACGGCGTCGGCCACGTTCTTATCGCCCCAAACGAAACCGATAGTTGGTAAGTATAACTTACGACTAGCTTTTTTTCCCATTTTTTTTTTCACAAGCTATGATTTTGTATAGAAAAGAAACCAGAAGCGAAAAAAAAAACCAACATGATAAGGCTGTCGAAAACCAATGTGCATGGATACGAATTTGGTAGTTGAAGTCCTGCTGCGGATCGACCATGTCCCCTGCACAGTGAGCCAATTACCTTGACAATGGAACAAATCTACGTACGAGTAAATAAAATACCTATCCGGAGTACGTACATGACGAGATACTCGTACCTTCAAAAAGTAAACAAATTTTTCGAATATCGACATCTCTCGAGTATGAGTATTTGTCACCTCTCTCTCCTTCGGCTGGACCCCCTGCTCGATCATACACGCACGATCGTCACACACGCACGTATACAGACTGTGATCCGAAAATACGAGTACACGTAGGAAAGGAAAAAAAAAACTTGTAAAATACTTTGAATATTTCGAAACACCAGTCAAGGTTTAAAACGCGGAATTTTTTCGGTCGTCGTCGTCGCGAGTAATAAAACGTAAAAAATGCGTTTGTGAGAATATTTCGTTAGGTTGCTGCGGCAGACTCGTATTAAAAATCCCACGACGACCGAGTCTAATAATTTGCAGACCGTGCTGGACGAAAAATATTGAGAAAACAACGCACAATGACGAATAACTTTCGATTTTATCGTCTCGTCTGGGTTTGCGGAGTCGAAGGCTCGAGGTGGGTTCTCGAGATGTGGGTAATGGGCTGATGAAAATGGTCTCGATTTTATTTAATCGAATTGCAGAGTCGGATTTGAACTTTTTGTCTCCGGAGGCCAAAATAATTGGCGGAGGTCCATTGAAATTTTCATAGAAGGGAAAATATTGTCAGTAGGTATTCGTTTTTTGAAAATTAAATATTTCGTCTAAATGTTTAAAAATTTTGTGTTAATTATAAATTCGTATTCAAATATGATAAACATCTCGAAATTCGAGGGGGAGGGGGGTGGACAGAAAAAATGTGATTTTATATGGAAATTTAAAAAAAAAAATGTCAATTATTTCGTCAAAATATGCAAAATTATTGGGCCTAAATCAAGCCAAGGCGAAAAATTTTGCAAAAAAAAGGTATTCAAAAGCAGAATTTTCATCTTTTTTTGATCACTAATGATCAATATGGATATGAAAGTGTAAAATTTCGTAATTTCCAAATTTTCAAATAATTTGGTGGATAGTATAAGAGTGACCTCGTCTTTGACTTCTTTTTGTAAATTTGGAGAAGAATTCAAAAAAACTCTAAAGCAGCAAATGCATTAGAAAAGTTGATTTTCTCACTGTAAATTTCATAATAAGTCTTCAAAAAGCAAAAAAATTTACCACCAGAGGAGTATTTAAAGCGAAATTTAAATTTTGAAAAAAAAAACAAACTATCGTCGCGAATATCTTGAAAACCGGTTCACAAAAATGAAAACTGTATATGACCTTTTTTATGCATCTTTTTAAA
>FIZU01045326.1:0-12183 GCA_900064475.1 Pseudococcus longispinus
ATGGGGCAAATGCAAAAACCAAATATTCACAAATGTAAATCAGCTCGCATTCAAATATGAACCAACATAGAGCAACGCGCTTTTAGTATGTTACACAGAACTCAATGAAGTACCTGCTGTATAAATTTCATCGAATTCGTACGGTTAGTTTGGGAGAAATATGGCGTCAAAGTCGAATTATACGATTTTTGTTTTGCAATTACCCCACTACACCTTATATGTATTGTTTCCAATTAATAGGAACACAAGGAAGAATACGATGGAATAATAATTTCATGACCTTTATCGATACAATGGTACAAATTTCCACTCTACGATTGGATTGCCGAGAAGTTATGCTTCCAACTTTTGTAAGAAAAATCGTCATCGATGTAACTAAGCATTGCAAAATTTTGAAAACTTTAAGCAATGAAAATCCAGGCAAGTATATTTTTTCATCCGTAAAAAATCCCTGCACGAGTATATAATTTGGCAATTTGCCGACACCTACTAATTTGATGACACTTTATAGAATTTCCTGTCAATTTGTATCCAAATTTTGATTTCATATGTTCGGGGGGTGTTCAAATACAAAATTGGAGAATGAGTGAGATCGCACGCCGCAAAGACGTCGCTGATCCTGTATTGGAAAAATATCAATTTGTTCCTTACATCAGCGATGAAGTAATGGACAATTATCCAATTTTGAATAAAAATTAATTAAATTTTTTCCATTAAAAAAATAATTTCACAGAAGATGAATTTGAACTTGGCAGTCAGAATTTGTGTTCATATAGCGTTAGAAAACACGCCAACAACAAAAGTGAAAACATGTGAACTGTTGGATGGAGAATACAACCTAGAAATGTCTACTGTATCAACTGTAATTGTAGATGCTTTGAAAGATTTACCATTAATTGAGGTAGGTACGTTCTGTTTTTTTTCAGAAATTCAAGAAGTTGAAAACGAAATGTAGGCATTGGTTTAATGATTTCAGGCTAACATCAACATTCTTACAGACACAGAAAATCACACAGAAGTACAAGCACCAAAAGAGATTACAATACTGAAAGATGAATTGCCTCGGGACAAAAGCAGTTTATTATTAATTCTATCGAGCATTCAAAATAAAATTGAAGTAAACAACACTTTGATATGGATTCTCTTACCTAGGCCTATCGATGATCATACAAATTTTTCAGATGATGACACACATTTTTGAGGCTATTAGAGAAGATGGGTTTATCATTGCTATAGAACCATCTGCCAATAACATAAAGTTGGAAAGTTTAGGATTACATGTGATTTTTAGCCGATATATAAATGGCCACAAAAAACTTTTACTTTTGAATAAAGTAAGTAGATGAATTTTCTACAGTTGTTCAGAACACTTATATTCGAAGAAATTAATTTTGGTTTACAGAAGACTGATAATTCACCCAGAAAAACAGTGATAAAAATAAATTCTGAATCGTATTCTTGGATACCTGATCTGAAGAATGCATTAATAAACATTAATGCTGAAGATGAACAATTGATCATATATGCTGAGAAGGAGCCAATGAGCGGTATTTTGGGTTTTTTCAATTGCTTAAGAAAGGAGAAAAATGGAAATATGTCGAGGTAATAAAGCATAGGTAGCAGTTTGAAAAATCTGGGCAATTAATTTAATATTTGCATTCAAAGGTGCTACTTCATAATGGATGACAATGCCCCTAAATTTTCACTGAAAAATTTTTTCTATAAAGCACAGTATGATAAAAATCTATCTCACAATGTTTATAAGAATGGTCAGTGGGGTAGTTATCGGCATTTGCCATTTGGGCCAACGACAGATATTGAAACTGCTCACGCATTTTGTGCATTGGACGAACGTGGAAATCTTTCATCTTTCAGATGGATAGAGGGTTCGCTTAATCCATACATGTAACTATGATTACTTTCTCAAATGCAGCGTTAGGGTCATACATACAGAGTTGAGTAAAGTAAGCTTTGTTCTCGGTGATTGATGAACTTAGATGCGAAAATCAGAATGGGAAAGCTATTGCTCACGTATATTATAGCAGTCTCAATTTCAGAGATGTTATGCTGGCAGTTAGAAAATTTTCTCCGACGGATTTATCATATTACAGTAGATTAACCCAAGTGAGTGATTTTGCAAGATTTTAGAGCAAATTCATAATCCGCAAGAAGGTTTATAAAAGAAATGGACCATTTTAGAACTACGAAGGATCTGAATTTTCCGGAAGAAACGAGAGTGGAGAACGTATAATGGGGATTTTGTATTCCAAAGGAATAGCCACAGTAGTCGAAACAGTAAATGGGATTTCATGGAAAGTTCCTCATTATATGACATTGGAAGAAGCTGCCACCATACCAATCGTATATGCAACGGTATTGATACAACCATATTTGCAGATCAAGTTGGTTTGAATGAGATGTTTATAACTTGGGATGTTCATATGTAATTATTTATTCCATACAGGTAATTTATGCTTTCTTTTTCGTAATGAAACTGAGGAAAAGATCAACAGTTTTAATACATGCTGGCAGTGGGGGTATTGGTCAAGCAGCCATAAATATATGTTTGCATTATCAATGCAATATTTTCACGACAGTGGGAACTGCAGAGAAAGTGGAATTCATCCGCAAAACATACCCTCAAGTAAGAGTTTGAAAATATCATTCGAGCCTTTGCACAATAAATATAAAAAATTTAATGAACGAAACTCCAGATACCTGTGAGTAACATTGGAAACTCCAGAGACACATCGTTTGAAAATATGGTAATGAAACAAACGAATGGTCGCGGGGTTGACGTGGTTTTGAATAGTTTATCGGAAGACAAACTCCGAGCTTCAGTGCGCTGTGTTGCCGAAGGAGGGAATTTTTTGGAAATCGGAAAATTCGACTTGATTCAAAATAATCCATTAGGTATACTGCGTTTCAGAAAGGGCGAAAAACATCTCTGGCGGATCAAATGTTGTGCCGAGAATAATTTGTAACCAACTTTCACAGAACTGGGAAGTTTCTTGAAAAACATCTCATTTCATGGAGTTCAACTTGATATAATCATATGGAGCAATCCAGAGGACAAGAATGAAACGATATACAACCTTCAGAGAAAAGTGCAACAAATGCTCGACGAAAAGATTATAAAACCAATTCAAAGAACTGTGTTTCAAAAGAATGAAGTGGAATCAGCTCTCAGGTAGTCTGAACAGACTTTATGTGAACTGAATTGGAGGAAGGAATGTGTAATGGCATACTCATTCTATTCCAAAAAATTCCTCAGATATATGAGTGCTGGAAAACATATCGGGAAAATTTTAATCAAAATTAGAGATGAAGAAAATTATTTAAAAATGAAACCTTCTCTACTGCGTTTGAAAGCTAAACCCCAGGTTCTTTTTCAAGAAAATGAATCGTGTGTAATTGTAGGTTAGTCAATAGTTATATTTTGAAGCAGTGACTGCGAACGGTAATAGAACGGATTTCATGTTTTGAAGTGGCTAAAGAGTGGTGGTCCATTTGTCCATTTTTAAAATCTAAAGTTCAAGGCGAGGAGCGAATGTCCTTTCAAAAACATAAGTGGATTAGAACGTTTTTAATTGTGGGAATAGATGGTACCTCGAAAATTAAATAAATTCCCACATGATAATTTTTTGCAAACATTAAGATTGACGAGGCTATAACTCGAAAAAATATTCAAACTCGTTACTTTAAATGAGGCATAGTCCCTTCGATTGAATCATATGAAGTTCGAACAGAATTTGTGTAATTTCCAAAGTACATACTATTCCATATCATGATTAATTTTTCCCTCACTTTTTCCTGATGAAATCAACGTTGGTAGCTCCCTTAACTTAAAAGCCATAGGAAAAATCAGTGTGAAGAAGATTGTTCAATTTTCAAGGTACTACTACTACCCACGATTAAAAATGACTGTTCAACTTTTTTCGAACATTAATTTCCCTAAATTTAAAAAATAGGCAATAGGTTTGTCTTACTTTTTAGTACATAACATGATATTCAGTTACATCTTTTACCAAACTGCTTATAGATATCGATAGTACCTGCACATTTTGAAAAAAAAAAATTCAAAACTTCAGGTGGACTGGGTGGAGTTGGCATGGAATTGGATGACTGGTTGATTCTTCGAGGTATTCGAAATTTAGTCATATGTTCGCGAACTGGAATCAAGAATGGTTATCAATCATACCGAATAAAAATATGGCGTTCGTATGGAGTGAAAGTAGTCATCTCTACTGAAGATGTTACTAAGGAAATGGGTATAAAAAATGTACTACAAGCCGCCAACTATCTAGGACCAGTAACAGCAATATTTAATCTTGCTGTGGTAATTAATATTGGAATTAATATGAAATAGGGTACAATGTTCAACTATGCGATTGTACAAAGTACATATATTGCATTTTTTTTTTTGTCATTTGTACACAGACACTCGCAGACAACCCAATTCTAGATCAATCAGAAGACAGCTTTAGAACAGCGATCGGCCCAAAAGCCATTGCGACTATTCATCTCGATAAATTGAGCCGGAAATTGTGCCCAAACTTGAAATATTTTGTAGTATTTTCTAGCGTAGCCTGTGGTCGTGGAAATAATCACCAAACCAACTACGGTTTTGCCAACTCCATAATGGAGAGGATATGTGAATTCAGGCATTTTGATAATTTACCTGCTTTAGCAATCCAGTGGGGAGCAATAGGGGAAGTTGGTATTGTGGCTAATTTTGCAGAAGATAACAAATCCTTCGTTATTGGTGAGCAACATTTTTATTTTTTATCTATACGTCACTTCACTACTGAACAACTTTCAAAGATATTATTGAAATTATTTTTTAACAGGAGGAACGTTGCAGCAGAAGGTAAAGTCGTGTTTTGACTCGTTGAATTTATTCATGAAGCAGGACCATCCTATTGTTGCAAGTATGGTAGTAGCGGAGAAACGTCATCTTGGAACGGATATCATCAACGTTGTAGCAAACATTTTAAGTAAATATCGGAATCATGATTCAGTATTTTACATAATATTTGAACTTTTGAAGTACTTATACTTTTTTGAGGCAAATTTCTATAAATAGGTATTAGTGATTTAAAACTGGTGAGTCCAACTTGGACTCTACCAGAACTGGGAATGGATTCGATTTTATCAACCGAGCTCAAACAAATACTGGAGACAGAATTCAACATGTTTTTTACACCAGAAGATCTGCGAACAATGACCTTCGCTAAGTTACACAAGCTCAAAGAAGGAAAAAAAAAGGAGATCAAATCAGGTTATCTCAATTCTTGTAACAATTTCCAAGAGCAAGCATCCGACTACCACTAAGTATCTTCTTCAAGCATAACTAATACTTGATTCATGATGAGTGTAGGAGCAAAAGTAATCACGCAAATTCAATTTTTCATGGATGAGAATTTACTCAGCAAATCGATACTTCGTATACCTTTAGAAAACAAAGAACCTGTAGACATTTCCAGTCGTAATAAAAAACCAACAGTATTTTTCTTTCCTGGTATTGAAGGTATGTTGAATAAAATGTATTTACCAAGATTTTGTGATAAGTTTGCGATCGCCTCACTCATTTACCTATAAAGTGATGAATTTTTGAAATTTTCAGGAATAGCGCTAGGAATGGAACCCTTGGCCAAGAACCTGAACGTCCATGGGTTATGTTTCCAATATCATTATAATAACACAGAACACTCGTATTTTGAAAAAATGTGTCAATATTATTCTAAAGTGAGAGCTTCGTCATTATTCTGTACGGAATTCCTTTGCAAGGTCCAAATTGCGAATTATCGTAAATTACCCTAATGGGAATTTTTCTACAGTTGATTCTAGAAAACCTTGCTCCTGATGAAGAGTTTTACATCATAGCCCACTGTTTAGGTGGTTTCTTTGCTATTGAAGTTGTCAAACTGTTAGAAAATTTGGGCAAAAAAGGTCATGTTTATATGATAGAGAGTTCTCCTTCATTGGTGAACAAAATGATAACGGATCATTTTGGAAAAATGTCAGTTTCGACTGAACAACTCTTTCAGAATAACGTATGCGTTGTTCTAATGCAAATGCTACTTCCAAAAATGGAACGAACAGAAGTAATTGAAAAAATTTTCTCAATTTAGTTTCAGCAAAAGAGAACACAGATTTAATTTTACTTTTTTTTTCAGTTCATTAAACGCCTAGAAAAGGTTGATAATTGGGAGGATAAAAAGGCCACATGTTTTTCACTGCTACCGCCTCAATCAGTAGGTAAAAATTCAATGCACCGAATGTTCGATCGAATATATAATATGTACAAACTGGTTCCGACTTTTAAAATTTCCCCTGTAACTATCAAAACACCGGGTATTTTAATCAGATGTGTTGCAAACAGCTTTGATCTCGATGAATCGTATGGACTATCCGAGGTAAAAAGTATAAATTGTAAATAAACATTGATTGTTGAGAATATCTATTCGTAGTTAAATTGTACTTTTACAACAAAATATCGTTTATAGTGTTTTGAAAAGCCAGTGCAAGTTCATCGAATAAACGCCGACCACTTTTCAATTCTTTTGGATCCGAAGACGGCGCACATAATAATGGAAACAATTGAGTAGCCGAAAAGTGGAATGAAATAAATCAGTATTTTTTCTTTTGTAAAAAGTTGACCAAATAATTTTGTGTAGAATAAATACCTCTGTAATTTTTCTCGAAATAAATGACACCCTTAGTTGATACGTTCTAGTGAAGACGGGTGAAATAAAAATCTCATTAAACTTTGATAATCGGTTTTCAGTACACGAAAAATAAATCTCGAGAAACGCTCGCATTCGTTGGTAAAATTGAAAATATTTCTGCAATAACATCATAAATGCAGTCGCGCACTCGAGCCCCATAAAATGGCATAATCTATCGCCTTGATGAGAATCCCGGCTAACAATTCTCTTAAAAATACTAAGGTAAAATATTACATTATCTTCTTCACCAGTTAACGAATTATTTCAACGGTAATTTTCATCGAGTCAATATCTCATTGAAATTTTTGATTTTTACCTGTAAACAGAAATAAAAGAAAAAACATTTAACTTCTGGACTGACAAGTATCGAAATCGATTCAATATTTCAAATATCAATATCCCAATGGTGGAAAAAAGTCATTCGAAATCGCGAAGCAAAAAAAATTAGAAAAAATCAAACATTTTAAAATATTCGATGACTTTTAAGCATTTTGTACGAAATTACTCGTAGTTTTTGTATTTGAAAAACTGTTTCAATTTCAAACGACCTGCCCTTTTATGCGAATTGTCAGACCTTAGACTTTTTGAAATGTACGAGTTAAAGTTTTTTCATTATAATCAACTTTTTGAATTCGAAAAAATTCAGAAATCACGTTAACTTTCAGACTTCTGTCATACAGCTTTTTATCAAAATTTTGTTAAATCTAAATTTTTGGAGTTGAAAAATTAGATGCTTTGGATGCATAAAAGTCCCCTCGATTTCCATACTACCTATGAAACTAATAAAACATAGGATATGCTTTTGCTTATTAAATTTTTTCAAGTATGTACATAAAAATTTGATATTTGAAATTTCATTGAATTTTTTCAAGTTCAAACAAAATGTCTCAAAGTCAATGGAAATCTGAAACTGTTTTCAAATCCAAAAAAGTCTAACATAATGTCTAGAAGTCTTTGGCACGGATGTTCGTTAGTTTTTCCGTGAGATTACCCAATAGTAAAAGCATATTGTATGCTAACTATTTAAATTTCGATTACGCGTTTCACCACCGAAAGAAGGGGGCAATGTGAAAATCTATTAGGGTGATGAACTGGCAAAGTCACACTAATACTCCTTGGTCATTTCGCGTCCCAACCCACGACGGTTTGCTCATCTCGCCGCTTCTTCGGCACTCAAACATTCTATGAAGCATTTGTTCTTCTTTTCTCTCTTCCTCATAGTGAAATCTTACGGTTACACTACGCCTGAATTGCACAGTACTCCATTTAAAAAATCCGATACAAATTCATCTAATTAAAGTCAACCATTATACGATATTGGGAAATCCAAAAGCAAATAAATTTTAATGAATGCCTCAGTTTGGAAAAAACTTACAATTGAAAGATGACTGATTGGTATTGGTATGATAAAACAGATGATTTACGTACATGTCAAAAAATTCTGAGGTTTTTAATTAAATTTCCATAATACCCTTCGGTAATACTGAAATTTACATTCGAAGTAGAGACGAAATTTTCTAAAGGTCAAGTTACCAAACTTATGCGATAATTGCGTTGCAAACATATAAATATTTAAAAATCGTCCCATACTTTGATGGAAAACTTTCATTTTATCATTATTAGGTGAATATCTAAGTACCCCAAAACACATATAACAACGGATAGGTATATGAATGCGGAAAAAGAAAACTGTCAAAATTGTACTCAATTAAAATATTAAATAAATAAACTGTAATCAGGTTGCTCATTCAAGTTTAAAGTACATATTCCATTCGCTCAACGAACCATGTGATTTGATTAAGTAGAGAATTATGAAAATTTTCTGTTATTAATGTTAAGTTTGACGGAGTTGTCATCAAAAACATATCCTGGAGTTATTGGAAAATGAAGATTTGATTGGCGTCGCTTTACACCATTTTTAGAAATAAATAACCGATCTAGAATTTGAGAATAAAATTTATTTATATAATTTTAATAAAACGATACAGTGCCCAACTGCCCAATCGTGTGAGTGTCCAAATATTTTTAAATCATCTTAACATTTAAAAAAAAAAAAGTGAATAGATGTTTATTCAACGAATTTTTCGATGTTTGTAAATTTTCTATTGCAATGAAACTACTTACCACTTTTCAGGGGCCGATATCTAAAATTTTCCAAGTTCAAAAAGTCTAAATTGTTTGTCTGACAAAATGTCTAAAAGTCAGCATTATTTCTAAAATTTTTCAAGTCTAAAAAGTCAATGGAAATCTGAAAATTTTTCCAATTTCAAAAAGTCTGACAAAATGTCCACAAGTCAGCTTCACGGAATTTCGTGACGTTTTTTTTACAGGTTTAGTCGTCGCTAAAGCATATCCTATGCTAAAATAGTGCAACAATTTTTTTCAAAGGAATTCCTCATTTTTTTATTGCTATAAAATGTACCTATCATATTCCTCAAATTTGATTAAATTTGACACCGTTCTATCCAAAAAACGACCAAATGCAATAATCGACGCTTCAGTATCCCCAATTTTCAGCGAAAATTCATCTAAAACAGTTTCAAAAGGGTTCCACGTTCGAATGCAAAATGCCACCAAAGCTGTAAGCGAGAAGCCGCCTGTAAAGTGAAATTTATTGGCTTTATCGGTATCCTCCATTCTCGTACGTAAACTTTTACCGGGCATTTTGTGCGTACTACGAATACATTGGTATATACGTATACCAATAATGTAGGTAACTAGGTACGTTACACAGGGATATTGAAATTTTTATCAAATCTTAACCTGTCGAAATGGCATAAGTTATGCGATTTGGTAACTACACCAGAATTTTTTTCGCTCTCCCTAGTTATATATAATTTTATTCGGGCGCAAGTTACGAGTATTTGGCGTCTCGGGTAGCTTCACCGGCCCAATCAATAAGAACGTCGCAAATTCTCTCGCATGTTTAATCGAGCATCGTGAAAATAATTTCTTATCATACGTGACAGTACATTACATACTCGTACGAGTATACTAGCATACGCCTTCGAAAATAAAAAGAATCTATTTTTTACAACTCCGCTTCGCCAGGGCCTTTTGTCCGGTATATGTATATATTGCATCTGGTCTTTATATTGAGGCCGAGGAGAAACATATCAAAACGTTAATCATGTTTGAAAATATTTCAAAAACGTGTTATATGTATACGTACGTTGGAAAAATGTTGACCCGTTTCAAAGTCAAACTTTACAAATTACTTTTAAATACGCGTATACGAGCGAAATGGTCTCGGTCGAGCGTTTCGTAATATACCGTTTTTACAGCTTAAAGGTATGTCGTTTCATTTTCAAATTCTGCCAGTGTACGTGTGTTTGTGTCGTGTCAATGACATTCTCTAACCATATAAATTATCTGTTTTGTCATTGACCCCCGTGCCCCGCTGCCATGCGCCGTGTAACGCGATGTTTCGCCAAAATTTGTATCGTTATCGTATTTTAAAAGCTGCTTATTGCACATACGACAGCCGCCATACGGCTCAGCCCACAGCACACGAAACGAAATTTATCGCTAAATAAAATTCTAATTAAGAGTGTAACGCAGTCGCTACTCAAGGGAGCTTTTGTGGCCGGCTTTGTACCGCTATAGCATCTATTAGTCGTATGAAACGGTATGTTCATTGTTCGGCTACCATTAAAAGGGGGCCAGAGGGTTGGAAAAATTGCGTGAAAATTTTACCCTCGTGAATACACACGCATACATGAAGGTTTCCGAGAGTTTCATGACGCATGAGATGGAAATTTTGTAGCCGATTTGGTCTCGCGTTAGAAAAAAAATTCTGCGAGAGGATTTAACGCTCGTGCGACTCGAATTTATCTTCTAACAACGCTGTTAAGGGAAGGGTAGTTGGGAGATAGAAATGAAGAATTTCTGACTGACGTTGCATTAAATTGCTGTGGAAGGAGGAGGAGGGAGGCAAAAACAGTGGCAAATCCAACATTCATTCATCAAATTTTTTTGAACTAGCCACGTGAACTACAAAATTTTTCATGGTGATTACTGATTTATTACAAACGAAATTTCATGGGTTTTTTCGCCCCTGGCTCTTTGTTAGCCATCGTTACGCGATGTGGACACGTGCCCGAGCGAAACGAGTACAAAATTTTGAAAACAGGTTTTCATGGTACTTTTCCAGTCTTTTTGAAAAGTTATTTTTTTTTAGACATTTTTAAGCAAAATTCTTCGGTTTTATTTTTTTCAAACTCAATATTTCACATGCTTACAACATCATTCACCTCTGTAACTTTTAGAAGAACGATTTCACTCCTTCACAGTCGGAAGACCTTGATTTAAAAAATGAATGTAGTTCCATGAATTTGAAATAAGAAAAATAAAATGCTGAATTACTTCATCGTATACCTTACCTACTTCAAATTAACTACCAATATACTCATTCATTTGCATTTTTACATGAATGGTGTTGATATTAAAATCTAATAAACAGGACCGAACCGAACGAGGAGCAGGGAAGAGCTTGTTCCTCGTCCCATTATTTGAAAATTTTCGGGTTTAGTCGAAAATCTGTGGTTTAATTCGGGAAAAATTGAAATTCATCGTAAAAAATTGAGATTTCTGTGCCGAAAAATCATATTACGAGTAGAAATATTGACTTCTGGAAAGGGGAGCTGTAATAATTCATCTACCTACGTACATAATTTTAAACGAAAAATTCAACTTTCAAGTCAGAAAAATTATGATTGAGTACCTAATACAGCAATTTTCCGACTAAAATCGCAATTTTGTCACCTTAAAATTTACTTAGACCTATTTTCCCTACTCTCAGCCGGCGGAGTATTTTGGGTTGTGTCCAAGGATTTGGACCCTCTCGACGACTGAAATGTTGGAAAAAAGTTATGAAATTTCAGTTTTTCAGGGTGTCTAAAATTTTCTAGGAAATAATGACTTTTCCAAAACTTTTTCCACGAACTTTTTTACATTTCGTTCAAATGCTGATAGCCCATTTTTTTTCAATTTTTTCGTTCAGAGTAACATTAAATGGACACGAAAAATGGACAAAATTTTCAGATTGACCTCAATGCAGTCAAAACCTTATGATAGTTCGTCAGCCTCTTCTAATGAACCGATTTTGACCATTTTTTTTCAAAATGTTTTTTTTTGACGCGTAGATGTGTCACCCAAGGCATCGAGGGCCAACATTTTTCAAATTTGAGACAGAGAAAATCAAAATTTTGTCATGTTCAAAATTATCTCAAAAATGGATTCCAGACGTTGAAAACATACACTTCGATAACCAGATGGAAAAGACTTTAGTACCTCACTTGAAAACTTCGAAAAATTTTTATTTTTTGTGCGCCCCCTTCCTACATTTGAATCCAAAATTATGGGAGACGATAAATCAAATAATTAGAGCAAAAATTGATAAAATACGAAATGAACAATAAATTATAGCTCCAATTTAATTATTTACATACAA